>PQWD01000728.1:0-82072 GCA_019425675.1 Leucinodes orbonalis
ATTATTTTTATATATTTGTACGCCTTTTAGAGGCAAGACATAGTGATACCATTGTCTAATTGTTCCACCTTGATTGTATGACCTATGTTTAACAAATAAACTGAATTGGGTATTTGACACCACTAATCGTTGACGCACTTTTTATGAACTGTCAAAAAGGAACGTTTCCATATATTTTGTATGAGATTATTGATATGTGACGTCATTGCTCACTATCATCAATCGACCTAATATTTATTGGTTTCAGTGTATTTAAAAATACAATATTGCAAATAAACAAAAATGATCAATGAAACAACATATGAAATAAGGTGCGCTTTTATGAAAATAAGGTTTGGTATTTTATTGCGGATGGTGGAGAATACCGAATTGAATTGAAAATATAATTTTGAATGCTCCTCAATCAAGAGTTCTCTCACCTCTTATGATCAAACACCTTGGTGCCGTCGTTCAGCACCGCCATGATGTACGGGTTGTTATGCTTGTTGTCATTGTCGAAGGAGTCGAAGATGATGGCCAGCCCGTTCCACCGGTCCGAGGAGCCGAACACTTCGCCCGTGTAGTCACCACGCTGGGTCGTGTACCAGAATGCCTGGGGAGAAGAAAATAAGCTGTTAGTAATATACTAGGTAAATTAATACTTGTAACACATTTGACGATCCATTTGGTGTTGCCAAGGGTTCCGGGTTCGATCCCCGGGCAGTACAAACATTTGTGTGCATGAACATGTCTGTTTGTTAATTAATACTTTAACACATATAAGAACCTAACGTCTATTGTCCGAGTGTCAGGCACAGTGTGGCATCGACGGAGAATAATAACTGTCTATCAGTTGTTGGTCTCCTTCAATGCCGCTCTGACATGGTCAGGCGTATCACTTACCATTAGCTCAGCGTCTTGGCCGTCCTGTACACTGTCATACTTTCAACAAGCATCTTTTAAGATGCCATATCAATGTGTAGACTCTAGTCTAGGTAAGTACCTAGGCAGTACCAGATATTATCACGTCAAATAAGAGTGTTTTGCACTTTTGTGGTTCGGGATGAGGACACTGTAGCTAGTAAAATGCGCCCGTCACACGAGACAACAGATGTTAGGTCTCTTATACCCGGTAAATTTACAAGCTACATTGCACTTTATATCACGGGACGATATCTTGCCCTGCGGTGGTACCTACCTAAACGACTCAGTATCGAGTCTGCCACCTAGATCGGATGAGAAAAGCACAGGACCGGGATATCTGGCACAGAAACATGGAGATCTATGTCCAGCAGTGGACTGCGACTGGTTGAAGAGATGTTTGGGACATAATCATCGTCATCAGCATATTATGTTCCTCTGTCTCTGCAGATGCAACAGCCCTGCCACCACTGACGGCTATGCTGTGTGGATGCCTTTCACACAGCATGACCGATGAAATAGCAAAAGTACTTGTTAGCATGTCGAAAACTTCATAATTTGGTAATATTTTCAAGACAGAAAAAGAGCTAGAAGGAGTTCACCTAAACTAAAAAGTACTAGATCTAGCTACAAAAGGGCTAAGGTGGCAACACTGAGTACTGTTTTTAAGGCTGTTTGAGATGATCATTTTGTGACGTCATCGTATTTGTAAACTAAACGTCATTCGAATGAAACTGTCACTAGTACTTGTGAACAAATGTATAATCGGTACAATTTTTTCCTCAAACAATACAATAATTATAATTACTTTATTTATGTTAATGGGTAGCACTCATGGTTGGTTTATTGATTCAGCTTTGGGAGTTGTCAAACGAATTTTTGATATGACAATTCACCGTTTTTGAAGGTCTTTAAAATACAATGTATTTTTTATTTAATTATCGGAACAAATATAAATACAAATTACTTGATACTTTTAAAAAATGTCAAATAATTTATTGATATACTGTATATCCTCACTTAGCAATATCTCCAAGAAACTGTTAAGTGAGGGACAAGTGTCGAGTGGTCCACGAATACTCGTAAATTTATAATTGGGTATTTGACACCACTAATCGTTGACGCACTTTTTATGAACTGTCAAAAAGGAACGTTTCCATATATTTTGTATGAGATTATTGAAACGTGACGTCATTGCACACTAACATCAAATGACCTAATATTTATTGGTTTGAGTGTATTTAAAAATACAATATTGCAAATAAACAAAAGTGATCACATGTAAAATAAAGTGCACTTTTATGAAAATAAGGTTTGGTATTTTATTGCGAATGGTGGAGAATACCGATTATATTCCGGTCTTTTCCTTTTCTCATTCAGCCTATTCAAGTATTTATTTATTTATAGATCTCCCAATTGCTATGCTGTGAAGACAATGGCGTAAGATTATGAGTAGGGTATGCAAAGTGAGTGACACTAATGGCAATAACAATAAATCAGATTTTTGCCAAATTGACAGGAGATCGCCTTTTGTTTCAAATCTGTATAGCAAAATGGGCGAATAAGTGGGAATCATTTAATACGTTGGTGATTTTCCGGGTTGTCTGGACGCACAGGGTATGCACTGCTTATTCGCATATATGGAGTGCACGCCACTGTATGCGGGAAAGCCTGCACCCTGCAGTGGGCTGTAATAAGTTGATTATTATAATTTATAGATGCAATGATATTCTGTATACATAAAGGAAGATACGCCACCGGTGCCACAAAAACCAATCTCCAAAGAGTATGTCAGCTGCATTCGGAACACTTTTTTCGATTGTTTTGTGAGCATATCACGAATCTATACTAATTACATCATTGTATAGATGGTAGTCAATAGTTATGAGTCAGTTCCACTTACCAGTCCATCAGCTCCGATCCTGCCTCTGCCGGTGACTTTGAACATCAGGTCCACCTCCCACCAGTCGAAGGTGAGTGGGTGCTTCGACCAGATGGCGCCCTTCTGGCTGCGGAGAGAAGGCGCCAGGCGGACGTTCTCGCCGGACGCGATCGCATCTGGGTGTAAAGAGGTATAGTATTATTATCATCATCATCAGCTCATTAAACGTCCCCACCGAGGGACACGAGCCTACCCGTGGCGTATAGGCCTTAATCGTCCACGCGGGCACAATGCGGATTGGACGACTTCAAGCACAACCTTTGAATTTCTTCGCAGCTGTGCGCACAACGATGTTTTCCTTCACCGTTAGAGTGTCGGATAACGTACATATAATTTCGAAAATTCGAAAACACATTGGTACGTGGCGGGATTTGAACCTGCGGCCTCCCGGTCGGAAGGCAACAGTCCACGCCATTGAGCCACCGACGTCTTTAGTTCAGTATAGATGTAAGAATATTGGCGCTGTTATCGACGACGCTCGTCGCCTCTGTTAGCCATCTTAATGGCTTATGAGGCGTCGATCGAGTCGTCGGCGATGTGAGGATTCCCTTTCACTTTTTTATGTTTTATCATTATTTTTGAGAAATACTATGTCACTCAGTGGTGGATTTACGAATTTGCCGCTAGTAGGTAAAAAAATTTTGCCGCCCCTACTAACTTTAAAATTAATTGAATAGTTTAGAAATGTTTTGGTTGGATTACATTTATTATAAAGTTACAACTTAATGATTTGTTTAGTAGTCTTTTATATAAGAATAACGGTAATGTGTATGCATATAATTGTGTTTTTTTTTTATTTCTGTAAGACAAATATTTTGGCTTAATTTGCCGCCCCTCTTAATCTGCCGCCCAAGGCTCCAGCCTACTTAGCCTATTGGTAAATCCGCCACTGATGTCACTAGTGTTATTAATTGTTTTTTATCAAAGATCAAAAACTGAAAACCGTTTGGTTTTCTTTTTCAAAAGTATAACCAGACTGGTTCACAAGTTAAAGGGCACGATGAGTGCAAAGGAAAGGGAGATGCTTGGGATCAAATTGGCGGATAAAATTAGCAGAGATGATATTCGCGATTTGACGAAGGTGGTCGAAGTTAGATACATGCTGCTCAGACCCGGATGGCTGGCGCTCATTTTTTGTACAGGACGGTGAAGACGCTCACTTTGTGGTAAGTGATACGCCATGACAGAGCGGCAATGAAGGAGACGAACAACTAATAGACAGTTATTATTCTCCATCAATGCCGCACTGCGCCCGTCACCCGAAACAACAGAAGTTAAGTCTCTTATTTATACTCGGTAATTTCACTAGCTACAGTGCCCTCATCCCGAAACACAAAAGTGCATAGCACTCCTGTTTGACGGGACGATATCTGGCAATGCGGTGGTACCTACTAGACGACTCAGTATCGAGTCTACCACCCTCCCTAGATTGGAGGAGGCCTATTTTCGGCAGTGGACGATGGTGGGCTGATTAATATACGAGACCGCAGGACAAGCTCAAAGTCACTCAACAAGCAATGGAGCGAGCTATGCACAGGGTCATACTGATGAGACCAGAAATGATGTTTTCGTAAGAGAGCCAAAGTAGCCGACATAGCTCGCCGGATCAGTGGGTCGTATGTCGGCGAACTGATGGCCGTTGGGGCAGACGAGTACTGGATGGAGTCAGCGACTTGCCAAGCGTAGTGTCGTGAGACGTTAATTGCGAAAGTTACTTGTAGAGCCTAGACAAAGAAATGTGAAGGACGGGATATTTGGCCCAAGATGGGGGAGACATATGTCCAGCAGATTCGCTCATATGTAATCATGGAGAAACAAAAGAAAATTTATTGTTCGTACGGAGTTTTTGGCTACCAATCAATCAAGTAGGTGAATTACATTTTAATTACATTTAATACACAATTTAAAGATAAATCAATTGATAAACCTAAGCATTTGTAAATTACATATGTTAGTATAATTACAAGCAAGATAAGAAATGCTGATATGTTTTATTGAAGTCCTATCAAATAAAGACATAGGACACTATGAGTTCCGTGTACCCTTACACTTAGCCTGATGGCTTTCTAAAAAATATGCAACAGCCTAAGGTGTCCCAGAGTAAGACAGAAACTCGGCTTGGGGTTTTGCCGGAAGGGCTAGGTAACCTAGTACATGTTTGGGAGAAGGGAACCAGTATGTACATGCAACGCGAATTGGGACTGGGACCCCAATCCTGGAGTACTGACCCATTAAAGGCAAAAAAATGAACAATAAACATGAAATTTACTTTTTAGTAACCAACATTTTTTTCATAAAATAAAAACTATGTATAGTTGGTTAGTTAGAGCCTGAAAGAGACTACTAACTAGCAGTATATACCATGTGTACTTTGTGATGTTTTTACTATAAATTGTTAGTTCTTGTGGAATTGTACAATAAAGAAAAATCTATCTAAAAATGGACTGTAATTACTAATAGCACCACCTTGAGTTAACTTAATGCAATTCGTGTAAGCTACACATTAGAGCTAAAGTGAAAATGTTTACCATTGCAGTATGTAAATTATAAATTAGTTGCACTTCATGCAATCAACTGAATGTTTTAACATTACACCCTATATCAAACAGTATAAGGTTTATTATACTCTGTCGTAAAGTTGTGATAATTTTAGTGATGGAAATATGAGTGTTATGCAAAATTTCAGTTCTAGTACACAATTAGCCGCTGTGTGTTCATTCCATGTATTATATTTATAACAAAACTGTATTATTTAGGCAGCATTGCATCACGTTTTATCCATTTGGCGTAATGGTTAAGTGTTGGCTACTACATGAAGAGTTCCAGGTTCAATCCTCAAGCAGTAAAAACATTTTTGTGGATGAACATGTCTGCTTGTATAGGTCTGGGAATTACAAAGAAAGTTAATGAGTATGTTTATATGCTGTTTAGTCCCCGTAATACAAGTTTCATGCTTAGCTTAAGGCTAGATAGCGCTGTGTGAATTTCAGTAGATATTTATTTATTACATAGCTTTATCAGGCAGTTCACATGATGGGGGGAGAGGATTTCATATTAATATTAAAGACAGTTGTGCTTGACCTGGGATATTGATGGATTTTCTCAACCATTACATTATTGCAAGATTATAAATTAAATGCAGATACCTTCCCACCAGTGGGAGTGAAAGTTACTGGGGAAGGCTTATGTTCAGCAGCGGACATCATGAGGTTGATATAATGAAAATAATTTTCTTTGTAAAAGCTCAAACATATTTAACCCTTTGAAAGCTAATGGCACCTTAAGGCATCAGAAACAATAGATTTGCTATTGTGTTTGGATTCCTGGTGTTCTAAGGGTCAAATATATTATTTGCTGGACTTTGTTCCTGGGTAAACAGTCAAGTGGCTGTAAAGTTTTTGAAGGATGTGTCCATAGCACAATCATGTTCACCTACTAGGTGCTCATATTCAGCATACTTGTATATTTTTAAAATAAATACATAGGTACATATTATACACAGAAACACCTAGACCATTACAGACATGCACAGTACACAGTTCATATGCACAATTGTTTGTACAGACCAGGGATATGAACCGGAACCCTTGGTGTAGTAGCTAATGTCTCAACCATTACACCTAATGGATCGTCAAATGATGAAATGTGATGAAGCCTTAGTAATTAATTGATGTGTGGAATAAATAAAATATAAATAAACCTGTTTTATTACTTTAAAATTATAGAACTTAAATTCTAGGTGCTATAGTTTTTAATTGAATATAGATATTTTAAAATGTTGGATGGATATGATGATAATTGCCAATAAATAAACTAAAAGGTTTCATTAAAAATATATTATGTTTGTGAATATATCATTTAAAGGTGAATTTTTAAATTTTCACAGTTCAAGGCGCATTGTCGTCCAGTTTCTGCCGTCGTGGAACCAAAAACACGATTTTTGACAATGCACTACATTTCCCTCTCTTTCGCACATATACACTTACACATCAGCTCATCTCTTTCTAACATGACAGTTTGTACTGACGTGTCGATGTCACATCAAGAAAACCGTAACAACAGAATGTTTTATTATTTTTATTCAATTTTTATAACATAAAAACCATATTACACACATTCGAGACGTTGCCAACAAGTTTAAGAATGATACTAAATTAATAATAATAACGTGGTAATCACAGTTCAATAAGAAAATAAGTTTTACTCACTGCCTCCATATTCCCAGAAAGGAACGGATCCATCTTTTTGAGCTAAATACGGCGGTTTAAAAGAATACTTGTATTCGAATCTTCTGTGCACGGACTGTGAGCTTGCATATACAATTAAGCATGATAATAACGCTAATTGTACGTAAAACGACGACATAGCGATTTTGAAGACACCGCACACGTCAAAAAATTGTTGATCGCGACAGCCAAATGATGTGACAGTGGATGACAGAAGAGATATTGACACTTTACTTCGTTTAAATGCACATAGGTATTTATTTAGTTATGCTTGAATTTAAATTGTTAAATAAATAACTATTTAAAACTGTTGAAAAATATTTTTCCATTTCGCTGTATAATAATAAAAAATATTAAATGGACTCTTTAGAAAATCGATGTTCGCAAGACAAACATGAACGTAAAGTTTTACATAAGTTGAACTAGATGGCGCAATTACGTATTTTAATATTTTCGAGTATTGATTTCTGTAGTAATGATGGGTTGTAAATATAATTTTTGAGCCCTAGATAATATTTTTATCATATCACTTTAAGTAAGTATAGTAGTTCCTGAGATTAGCGCGTTCAAACAAACAAACAAACTCTTCAACTTTATATATTAGTATAGATAGAACATAACGATTAACAGTAGGTACTTACCTATATGAATTTCCACCTGCCTCGTGCTAAACTTTAAAATTATGGTAGGTACATTTATAGCAAATTGAAACACAAACATTTAAAACACTTGAAACTTTATTGAATATTTTACAAACCAAATAGAAAATTTAACAATATTTTTATTTTAAATTCTTCTCAAACGGATAATAAGGATGGTCAGCCCACTTCAGCTGCGGGACAGTTCTGTACCCCTTGTCATAGTGCCTCAGGACCGCAGCATCCCTTTCCGCCAGGGTGAAGTCAAAGATGTCTATATTCTGTGCTGATGGTGGGGCTTCAGTGCCTTTGGAATTGGTATGACTTTGAGGTCCAGCTGAAATTAAAAAGGGTTGTATTACGTCATAACTTTGAATTTAGCATTATGTAAGGTCTCTTATACCCGGTAATTTTGATATAATAGCGTCGTCGGTGGCTCAATGGTGTGGACTGTTGCCCTCCTACCTAAGGGCGCATGTTTAAATCCCGCCACGTACCAATGTGATTTCGAAATTATATGTGCGTTTATCCGACGCTCTTAAGATGAAGGAAAACATCGTGAGGAACCCTGCGCACGCCTGCAAAGTGATTCAAAGGTGCGTGAAGTCGGCCAATCCGCACCGGGCCCGCGTGGACGACTAAGACCTATACACCCTTTACGGGTATGTTCGTGCTTCTCGGTGGGGACGTTTAATGATGATAATGAGCTGAATAAATTGGTTTGAGAGAAAGAGAGAAAGAGGAAGGGTTTGCAAGTTATCCTTACCAAATAACGGAGAACAACTTGTGTGACAGTTTTATTATATCTGCAGCCATCGCGACAAGAGTTGGTCGTCGATCCTGGGAGGGCATCAGATCTGGCCTTGGAGTACATCAGGAGCCAAATGGAGTGTACGCCATCACCGTGATGTTCTTACGGTGCAGTAGGCGAGAAGGTCTGGTTGTTGGAGGTTTAAGTTGACCTGCAGAAATGAAACATGATATAATTGATTATTTTCCAGCACATAAAAAATCCTACTGCCAGAGAAGTTCGACACAGCATGGCAATGAGTAGTTGGCTGTAACCCACGACGCCTTGTGCGGATTGATGGTGATAAATAATTGTAGAATCGATACTGAGTCGTCTAGGAAGGTACCACCCACAGATTTCCCAATACAGGAGATGGGCAAGCCGCGTTAAAAAGTGCGACAAATGTATGCTCAACGAGCATACACTGGCTATAGTTACGCTCCGTGAGACGAATGAAGACGCACGATTTTGAAGAAATTACCGTTTTTTTTCCAAAATGCCATTCTGCAATTGTAACATGCCACATCGCAGTGAATCAGTAAAAAATTACCAAGAAATATAATATCTTTTCACAGGTTTAGAATTGAAAAGTAATTGCGACACTGGGCTGGACCTATAAACTTGGCGGCTTGTCCAGTCTAATTGTTATTCGGATGTCTGTGGTACCACCGCAGTGCCAGATATCGTCCCGGGAAATACGACAGCAGCATTTACCATCAGCTGAACCGGCTGGTCGTTTGACAACCTTAAAAAAATCACCATCCTGAAAGATGCTTTAAAATATCTAAGGCTGTGAGCCATCTGCACTCGCCATTTTTCCGATGAAGCTGTAAAGGCCACCTCGGCTAACACAGCAATTCAGAAAAATAAATGTTTTGAAATGTTGAACAGTTTCCCTAACCTCAACCTGCAGAACCGCCGGTACTTCGAGACCTTGCTCTGATCCTGTTGATCTGACTGCTGTTGAAGTTGGACACTCCGATAGACTTGGTCAGGCCTCCTGTTCTTGGCTCCCTCCTTCCTCGCCAGGTTTCCACGTTCGTGTAGTCGATAGTCTGTTTGCTGTGAATTCGTACCTTAAAATTAAATTCTGATGACCCCACTTGTGTAATGGCTGATTGGAAGATAGCGGCTACTTACCAAGGATTACAGGTTCGAACCATTGTGCAGGCCTGTTGGTATTGGTCTGAGTGTTTCTAAGTATGTATTAAAAAAAGTATGTAAATCCGTTGTTTAGTACCTAAACTACAAGCTACACTGTGAAATTTGGGGCTAGATGGCGCGGTGTGGATATCAGTGGATGTTTGATATGAGTACATCGCACACAACGGTTTCTAGCAGATCAATGTTTTAACCAGACAATTATAACGTGTGGTATGGTTGTTCATCATTATCGTCATCAACCAATAAGATCCCACTGCGGGGGCACAGGCCAAAAAACACAGAGCGGTCACTGACTCGCGGGGATAAAAGTTCCTATACACAATACATTTTCTATAATTTATCTTTTTGCGATAATAAAGAAGTAGGAGCTATAATAAATTATCGAATTACTCAATGCAATGCGATAATTAATCATTTATTTTGTAAAACTTTTATGATGAATCAACATTGTATTAGGCTCCCATAAAACATTCCATGATATGGGTAATAAAGTAAGTACATACTAGGTTCAATGGAAGCCAATGATCCAAAATTCAAATTCAGCCTAAACAGGCTAGTGTCATTGATTGATAGAAAAAAGGTGTACCAATGATGTAAAAAGTAAAGCTTCGTGATATGCACACAAAACAATCGAAAAAAGTGTTCCATTTACCTTAACAAACAGCATATATGTATCTTCTTTGGCGGTTTTTTTTGAGGCACGGGTGGCGTATCTACCTTTATATATGAATACAGAATATCATTGGTGTAGACTCACAAATTGCCCAACAGGCCAATGTATCAGGTATAAGTCCACGTAGTCCAGCTGAAGATTGTCCAGGGACCGCCTCAGCGCCGGCACCACAGCCTCCCTGGCGTGTTGGTCATTCCACAGCTGGGAAAGAGATCACGGCATATCAGCATCATCATCAGCTCATTAAACGTCCCCACCGAGGGGCACGAGCCTACCCGTATAGGGTGATTAGGCCTTAGTTGTTCACGCGGGCCCAGTGCGGGTTGGACGACTTCACACACAACCTTTGAATCTCTTCGCAGAGGCGTGCGTGAAGGTTTCCTCACGATGTTTTTCTTCGCGGTAAGAGGTCGGATAACGTACATATAATTTCGGAAATTCGAATTCACATTGGTACGTGGCAGGATTTGAACTTCAGCCCTCCCGGTAGGAGGGCGACAGGCCACACCATTGATCCACCGACGCTCTTATCATTATCATACCAAAGTCAAACCCAAAAATTTATTTTTTTCTAATAATTCTGTTTTTTATAAATATCCTCTGACATTCACACAGCGCCACCTAGCCCCAAACTAAGCATAAGCTTGTAATATGGATACTAAACGACGGATAAACATACTTACGTATTTTTTCTATACATACAAAGGGTACCGGGTTCCATCCCCAGGCAGTATATTTACATATTTTGTTTTTATTGGTCTGGATGTATCTATGTATTTTATGTATGTATTTAAAAAACAAATGTATAATAAATATGTAATTTTATTTTTAGTTATATGTATGTTAAGTAATAAATTATTTGTTCGTTATGTTCAGTAAAAGAAGTCATAATTTGTCACAAGTCAATTTTGTAAGTCAATTTTGAACATAACAACTTAATATATATATATATGTTTATCTGTTGTTAAGTACCCATAAATGACGGGTCATAATACAAGTTTCATGCTTGACTTGGGGATAGGTGGCGCTGTGTCAATGTCAGTGGATATTATATAATATTCTATATACAAACCTTGGTTGTGATAAACAGTTGGTCTCTCTCCATCCCGCCCTGGAGCGCCCGGCTGACCGCCCGTCCCACCTGGTTTTCCACCATGTAAGTCCACGCGGTATCTACATGCCTATACCCGAGGGAGAAGGCGGTAAACACCGCATTTTCCACCTCATCCTTCACAGGTTGTATGCGACCCTTGTAGGGAAAGGAATTAAAATATTTTTTATACATTAACATACACACAGCACCATCTTGACATCAGACGACCCATCTGGTGTAATGGTGATGACGTCGGCTATTACACAAAGAGTTTCGGGTTCGATCTCCGGCCAGTAAAAGCTTTTGTTCGCATGAACATCTCTCTTCAACCTATCGCAGTCCACTGCTGGACATAGGTCTCCCCCATTTTGCGCCAGATATCCCGGTCCTCCGCTTTGAACATGAACATGTCTGTAAGTATTGGTCTGGGTGTTTTCTTTGTATATAACTTAAGTATGTATTTATAAAAAAGTAAATAAGTATGTTTATCCGTTGTTTAGTATCCATATTTCAGTTTTATTTATTTATCTTGTCCCATTTTAATCGAATTTATGGTATTTGGATATAGTAGTATACTTACTAAATATATATATATATATTATATACACATATATTTACTAGGTGGTAGACTCGATACTGAGTCGCCTAGGTAGGTACCACCGTAGTGCCAAATATCATCCCGTGAAACAGGAGTGTTTTGGGATGAGGGCACGGTAGCTAGTAAAATTACGGGGTATAAGAGACCTAACATCTGTTGTCTCGGGTGTCGGGCACAGTGCGGCATTGATGGAGGATAATAACTGTCTATCAGTTGTTGGTCTCCTTTAATGCCGCTCTGTCATGGTCTGGCGTATCACTTACCATCAGGTGAGCGTCCTGACCGCCCCCTACACTTATAACATAAAAAAAAGAAAACATAGATTTTCTCATCCATCTTCCACAACCAGCCTTTCACAATTGTCGGTCTTTATTTAAAAAATACCTAATAAAATAAAATTGTTGACTATATATTACTTCCTTATTTTAAAAAAATGACACCTTCATTGCAACCATTTTTTCTTTGTCCTTTTCGCTGATGGCAGCCGATAGCCTTTATGAGCTTCACAGGGTAAGAGAGCAACACCATTCCTACAACAGCCCACTGCAGGGCATAGACCTTACAGCACAGCCCTTTTGTACCCACCTGTGTATTATTCCCAAGCCACGTTCCCAGTGCCAAACTGGGAATCTCCCTACCATCGTTTAGAGTCCATTTTGGCGCCTCTGACGCGATGAGGATCTAAAAAAATTAATCATAATTAGTGTAAAATCAAGAGCGTCGTTGGCTGTTAGCCTGTTGCCTTCCGATCTGGACGGTGCAGGTTCAAATCCCGCCAAGTACCTGTTTTCGATTTTAGGAAAAAATATGTACGTCTATCCGACGTTCTTATGGTGAAGAAAAACATCGTGAGGAGACCTGCGATTTAAGTGGCCCAATACCTATTGGTTGCATTATTATATTTAACTTGTGAATCCATATTGACTCGATAAGAAGAACCTGCGCACGTCTGCAAAGAGATTTAAAAGTGGTGCGTGAAGTCGACGAATCCGCACTGGGCTCGCATGAACGACTAAGACGTATAATGACCTGACGATGATAATGAAATAACTTAATCCTGAAAATATCTTTGAATATTGACCCGCTTTAGGTGGATAGCTGATTGCTAGGGCTTGGTCCACGTAGTAATGATGTAGAAATCATTAGGGGAGGCTTACGTTCAACAGTGGACATTGTAGGCTGCAATGATGATGAATGATTATAATGGAAGGGTAGAAACACTTACCTGGATGCAAACAGCTAATGCAATAACACACAGCATTACACCTAATCCAATTCTCTCAAATCAAAAATACTTTTTTCAATAAGATGCTTTGCCTGCTACTCAATAGTATGACTAATGTTTATCTGGTAAATGATAAAATATGACCCCAGACGTTCGTCAATTAACTTGATTATTCCAGTAGAATGTTGTATGACACAATGGTTATAACTTTAATACTTATTTTGAAACGATTGTGATCCAAAAGGAGTGTGAAGTTTTATTCATCATCAGCTCATTATACGTACCCACCGAGGGGCACCGGGCTACCGTACGCGGATGTGTAGGCCTTAGTCGTCCACACGGCCCCGGTTGGACGATTCATTGGATGACTTCACGCAACCTTTGCATTTCTTTTTAGGCGTGCACAGGTTTACTCATAGATTACGTAGGTATGCGTATACACCCGCGTACGTGTAGGCTCGTGCCCCTCGGTTGGAACATGTAATGATCTGATAATTAGTAGGTCTTCCCAAAGCTTAAAAGTGCAGGAAGGCCTATGCCCTGCAGTAGGACGTTATAGGCTGATGATATTGCCTAGTTTGAATTACTATTTTGCCCTGATTTCGTTCGATCATAAGAAGAAGCATTCACATAACATCAAGGGCTAAACACAACTCGGCAAAAGTCATTGTTCTTAGACTGACCAGCTAGATAGACCTGCAATATCAAGGACTACTGTACAATGGTACTTCTGTTGTGATTACACATGGAGGTCAGTTGAAGCTGGTGAGTAAAAACCTGTTTCAATGCTAATTTGTAATGTTAAAGCTATGTTTACTGCCAAAGATTAAACATATTACAGACATAAAATAATGTGCTTGACCTGCCTAACCTGAGGAAGTGTGTGGTGTAGGTAAATGACAAAACTATCATACTTAAAATAAAAGTTAAAAAATTGACCAAGTGCGAGTCGGACTCGCACGTGGAGGGTTCCGCAGCAGCAAGTAACATAAAATAAAATTATTTTCATTTATTAAGGCACCTCTTAAAGCTTTTATATGAAAAAATAGTAGTTCACCGTTTATGACGTATAAAAAAGTGACTCCTGTGCTTCTTTCTGGCTCTTTATAAAGATAAATAAATATCCACTGACATTCACACATATTTTCTTTTTCCGAACCGTTGGTACTGTTGGTAGAGTCATAAAAAACAATATGTTTTTCTCTTCAACCTGTTGTCGTCCATTGCTGGACATAGGTCTTCCCCATTTTGAGCCAGATATACCGGTCCTTCGCTTCCCTTATCCAGTCTCCACCAACGACTTTTTGCAAGTTGTCGGACCATTGGGCCAGAGGGCATCTTACGCTACGCTTGCCAAGACAAGAATGAGTATTATTTTGTGGTGATAGTACTGATAATATTTTGTTAGTTATAAATTTATATTTATAGATGTAAATGCCTATAGATGATGACCTGGTTGAGGTGGCAGGTAGCAGATGGATGTTAATTGCAAGGGATCGCATCCGGTCCGCGTGGAAAACATTAGGAGAGACCTTCGTTTAGGCTGTAATGCTGATGATGATATTTAGGAAACATTTTGAAACTATGGAAAATAATGAACACAATTATTATTTGAAGGAAGAAATTGAGTAACTCCTCTGTATGATGCGAGTCTTTGGTTTTAGAAGCTCGTTCCCGCGTTAAGTATTTAGTAATCAACTCATACGCAGCGACCATGCACGCTACCTCCGTCATCGGGATTATTTGTGTTTTTACTGTAAGTTATATTTTAAACCATATTTTTAATAATGAAAGTAAGAATCGATGATATGATATTGACGTTAAAAACAAGAACTAAAAACTAAAATTTTTTTTCGAAAATCAATATCTTAAAAGTAGCTTTTATTATAATTCAATAGCTAAAAATATACCTTTTCTAAATTGGTACGTCTATATTTTATATCTAAATATTTATTTTTTACAATAAATGGTTACATTTTAAATGTAACTCATATAAATTTGCTATGAATACATTTATGCTTATTTATGAACGTTTTTTTGTCAAATTGACGCCTGTCTTTTACATATAATATATAACATAATATCTAGGCATAAGCCTAGATATTGTTTTAGCGTTTTAATCCGTGTTTTTCGGATGTTGTTTATAGATAAAATGTAGTGGTGATTTGGAATTTGCCGGCTTATTATATCTCTATATAGACAGTGAAATGTGTTAACAACAAATAAATTGTATTTGTAGACCAAGAAATTGACAACATATTATATTACTCAAAATACAAAATGCATAAAATACGGTTGGATTAATATTCACATAGGCTCTAAATACACAGCTAACACGGCAGCAAAAATTATATTTAGTTTAGGACCAAACTTATTCAAATATTCAAAGGCGATATAAATATGAGTTTTTACTACCCATAAAGCAATATTTGTCCACATTTTTAACAAATTCTTTGATAAATTCTCTTAATTTAATTTTTTTGTAATTATTTTCTTGGTATCTTCATCAACCATACATGGAAAGAACTGTCTACCTAATAAATTAATAAGATAAGGAGGTACTGTTTTTAGCCTAAACGCACAGACAATGGAATTCTATAATGACTCTAATCAAAACTTGTTATAAGATGGAAAACTAAAAAAATACTTGAAAGCTGCAGCCAAAAACAAAGATTCCATCCAAAGAAAAGTATTTATAAATCTCCAAATGAATTCCAAACCGATCCCACTTATTCACCCCAATCCGAACTGGGAGGAGGATCTCGAGAACACGGTGGTGGTAGAACCCACAGACGTTGCCAGAATCAAATCTTATTCAAGATCTAGACTGAAAAAGAAACCGCCTAAAATCTGTGGATGTAAGGTAGATGAATTGATGCAAATATATCTTAGGGCGAAATAACTTTATGACAATTTGTTCTCTTATGGTTATTCCGCGTTTAAAATCTAGGTGGTAGACTTTGTTCTGACTTCCTGAGTTATCTAGGTAATTAATGTCCATTTCACGAATGTACAAGGAAAGCTTCGATACGAGAAGAATGGCGACAAATAGTTAGGCTCGCCACCATGCTTGTCATGACGACCACGACCACTCTGCCAAGAGTGTAACGACAAAGAAGAAGAGTAGTGTGCTCATGCTTTTGATTTTTTACTCTTTAACACGAGAATAGAGATTTTTTACTCTTTAACTTTATACGAGAATTTGGGTATATTATCCACAGATTGGTTGGAGCTATGGAGCTGTCCCGAAAATCAAGTTAAATGATGGAAAAGAGATTCCGGCTTTAGGTCTAGGCACTTGGCTGGGCTTGACCAAGGAGGTAAGTTCTTATGAATATTTTCAGTCTATTTATTAAGAAACCAACGGCTTAACAGATCGTTTATATTAGTAGTTGAAGTATAAAATTACCGGGTATAAGAGACCTAGCATCTGTCGTCTCGGGTGACGGGCGCAGTGCCGCAATGATGGAGAATAATAACTATTTATCAGTGGTTGGTCTCCATAAATGCCGCTTTGTCATGGTCAGTTATATCACTGATCATCAAGTCAGCGTCCTGACCGTCCTGTACACTTTGTAACAAAAAAAATTGTTACATCCTACCAGAATGTAACAGACCACCTGTAAAAATCTTAAGACTTTGTAAACATCCTGTTAAAAGAAAAAAAAATTGGCGAATTAAAAATTTAATAGTAAGGCTGATAAAGGTTTTCTTGTATATGCTCACCAAAAGTGTCCACAAATGAGTGGAATTATATTTAATATTGAATTAGTTGTATTCACACAGCGTCATCTATCAAGGTAGGTACAATTTAAGAAAAGAGTTTTTACAATGGGCACTATACAATCATCGTCATCATCATCACCGAGTTACACGAGCCTATCCGTATAGTGTGTATAGCACTTAGTCGTCCACGCGAAGCCAGTGCGGTTTGGCCGGCTACACGCACAACCTTCGAATCTCTTCGCAGTCGTGCGCTGGTTTCCTCACGATGTTTTCCTTCGCCGTAAGAGTGTCGGATAAACGTGCGTATAATTTCGAAAATTTGAAAAGATACGTGGCGGGATTTGTACCTGCACTCTCCAGATCGTAAGATAACAGTCCGCACCAATAAGCCACCGACGCTCTACAATGGATAAACATTATTGTATACATTTTTGTAAACACATATATTATACATAGGTTACTAAGAATTAAATTATGCACATTAATTTCTGTACTTCTCGGGGATCAAACCGGGAGCCCTTTGTGTAATAAAAGCCAATAACTCAACCATTACACCACATGGGTCGTCAAATATTTTTCTAGATAAACGTTTGCAATGAAATAAATTATTGAATACAACACAATTATTATAGCCGTGAACCGATTCACGACTCATTCATCAGTGCATCTGTTGCAACAATATATTGCATTTCTTGTTTAACTTGACCTTTAAAACTGGTTTTTGGAGTTGAGGTTTCAAGTAGCCATTCTGCCGTCCACTAGCTAAGACGCCATTACTGACGTGCAATATTTCAAGATTTAAAACATAAAACCCTTTTAACGGACAAGAATTTCGGATAAGGGATATCTTGTATTGCTATCATAACCTTTTTTACTTACTTACTTACTCCGCTGGCTAATTGACCCGAAGTGAGTCTTGGCCTCCGAAACAAGAGATCGCCATCTTTGTCAATCCTGCGCCACTTCCCGCCAGTCATTGACCTGGAGTTGACGCAGATCAGACTCGACGATGTCCTTCCAGCGATACCTGGGGCGGCCTACTGGGCGCCGAGGCCTGGTTGGCCCAGGTATGCTCTCTTCACACCTTATGGACTTATATTTTTTCCGTTAAAAGGGTTTTTCAGTTAATCCTTATGGATATAAGTGATTTTACATGTAAAACGTCACTGATAGTGTGTTCATGTCGCGACGCAAGTCTTCATTAAGTAAACAGCACATATTTTTCTATTACCTCCTGCTGATGGCCGTAGATCCTATACAGCTTCACCGAGCAAATGGCTCAACGAGCCTCGCAGGCAACTCAAATTTACTCGGGCTGGGGCTTTGCTTAAAGGGTTATGTAATCTATATATATATTTGAAGAGGCATCAGGTAGGCTGACTACGTGATTGTTGTCGTTTTTTTTATGTTACAAAGTGAACAGGACGGTCAGGACGCTCAAATGATAGTAAATGATGCGCCTTATCATGACAGAGCGGCATTAATGGAGACCAATACCTGATAGACAGTTATTATAATGAATAATAATTTTAATTTATATAATAAATAATAATTATTACTCTTCATCAACGCCGCACTGCGCCCGTCACCCGAGACAACAGATGTTAGGTCTCTTATACCCGGTAATTTCACTAGCTACAGTGCCCTCACAAAACACAATCGTGCAAAGCACTTATTATTCACGGGACGATATCTGGCACTGCGGTGGTACCTACCTAGACGTCTCAGTATCGAGTCTACCACCTAGTACTAAAAAGGTTGTTGTTTGTGATTCTCCAGGGCGGGCGGGTGCCGGTGCAGGGCGACGAGGTGGAGAAGGCGGTGGAGTGGGCTATCGACGCCGGCTACCGACACATCGACACTGCCTACATATATAATACCGAGACCCAGGTACCGTTAGGGTGGAACCATACAGTCTTACCAACACTTATCAGATGCTCTTTGTGATTGAAGAATGTTTTTGCGGGTATGTGTGTGCGTATGTGTGAGTGTGTGTGGATGCGTGCGTGCGTGTGTGTGTGCGTACGTGTGTGTGGGGGGGGGGGGAGTGCGAGCGTGTGTGTGTGTGTTGTATGTATGTGTGAGCATGCGAGTGTGCGTGCGTGCGTGTTGTGTACGCGCGTGCTTGCGTGTTCGCGGGTGTGTTTATTATCATGTATTTTGTTTTGCTCATTACACGTTTCAAAATAAATACTCGTATTTAGAAAAGAAAACACTGCACAATTGTGGTGGTGTTTGGGTATACAAAAGTTCCTAAATACTTTTCAACTTCATTCTTTTCATCATTCATTACCTAAAAAGTGGTTATAATTATATTAATAACAAAGTTCTGATTCTTCTCAAAGGTTGGAAGAGCCGTTAACAAGAAGATATCAGAAGGCGTGGTGAAGCGAGAAGACTTGTTNCAACTTCATTCTTTTCATCCCTAAACAGACTCGTGGCATCCATTACCAAAAAAGTGATTATAATTATATTAATAACAAAGTTCTGATTCTTCTCAAAGGTTGGAAGAGCCGTTAACAAGAAGATATCAGAAGGCGTGGTGAAGCGAGAAGACTTGTTCATCACTACTAAGGTCAGTTTTCTTTAGACATGCTGCCGTTTTCTTTTACCAGAAGAGCATGTATATATATGTAATATGCCCGCCATCATATACACAACCCCATATATCCATTAACTAAGCACGTACACTGACATGAGAAGTAAACAATAGAAAAAATAGTTAACATATTTTAGTAAATAAACACATATAATTCTTAAAAAGAAACACCCTGACCAATATAAACAGACATGTTCTAGCAGGCATGTTTGTACAAACATGTACTACCCGGGGATTGAGCCCAGAAACTTTGGTGTAATTGCCCACGGCTGAACCATTACACCGAATAGGTTGACAATTTAATAAGTGTCTTATTAAATTTCATAAGTGTCTTGAGATGCTGCACTTGGATCGTTGTATATAATGTCGCTATTTTTGTTAATTGTGATTCCTCAGTTATGGAACGACCGGCACGCCAAAGACGCCGTAATTCCTGCCCTCAGGGAGTCGCTGAAGAACCTCAACTTGGAGTACGTGGACCTGTACCTTATACATTGGCCTATAGCTGAATTTGTAAGTACTTACCGTGATAATATTAGATATCCAATTGGCTGCCATCTTACCCACTGTGACTTTCCGACACTTGCAATACAACTGTAAAGATATTCCGGTACAACTTTAATCATCATCAGCTTATTTTACGTCTCCACCGAGGGGCACGAGCAAACCCGTCAAGGTGTATAGGCCTTAGTCGTCCACATGGGACCAGTTCGGATTGGACGATGCACAACCTTTGAATCTCTTCGCAGGCGTGCGCAGGTTATACTTTTTTTTTGTAAATACATACATATTATACATAGAAAACACAGATATGTTCATGCACACAAATGTTTGTACTGCCAGGGGATCGAACCCGGAACCCTTGGTGTAGCAGTCGACGTCTCGACCTTTACACCTAATAGGTATACAACAAGTTAATCTGACAAGTTAATAATGTTTGACAGGCGAACCGCTCCCTGGACAGCACAGACTACGTGGACACGTGGCAGGGTATGATCGAGGCCCGTGACCTGGGGCTGGCGCGGTCCATAGGTGTCTCCAACTTCAACCAGGGTCAGCTGGACCGAATCCTGGCCGTTAGTCCGGTGAAGCCGGCAGTTCTGCAGGTTGAGGTGAGTTTGTAACCTGTACTATCAAACTGCTAGATGTGAGTCGTTCACTGTCTTTCCACGTTTATTTCAAGTTTTTCGGGATAACATTTATAAGAATAAGAATATATTTATTGTCTCTCTTCAAGCATTTAACAAATAAAAATTCAAAATTATAAAATACAAGTACTATGAGACAAAGGGAAGGAGCTCAACTGAGTTTGCAACGAGAACAATCCCGAGCATTGCTGTTTTTCAGCTACTCGCCTTTTCCTTATCTGGTAATACTATATGAATGCAGTGCCAGATATCGTTCCATCAAATATCAGTGATTTGCATGTCTGCGTTTCGGCATGAGGGCACTGATACTATTTAAATTATCGGGTATAAGATACTTAGGTATCTGTTGTCTCTAGTGTGGGGCGCAGTGCAGCATTGATGGAGGACAATAACTGTACAGTTGTTGATCTCCTAAATGCCGCTCTGTCATGGTCAGACATATCACTTACCATCAGGTGAGCGTCCTGACGGTACTGTACATTTATAATACAAAACAACCTAACATCTGCCATCTCTAAAGGGCGCAGAGTAAAACGGTTCTTCGTTTCATACTATTTTACAGTTATTGGTTTCCTTCTATGCTGTTCTGTCTACAAACTATGGAGATACGTTTGTTCTTTAATCGTCAGGCATATCATTTATCGTCTCGTTCACTATAAAGCCTTCTTCTTCTTGAGTTTTTTTTTCTTCTATAGGCAGACATTTGACCGCCTTTTACCTGATGGTAAGTGATGATGCGGCCGAGGATGGATCATGCCTGCCTAGAAACAGCCTATTCACTCTTGCCTTGAAGACGGCCAGGTCGGCTTGATCGGGGAACACATAAGGAGGCAAAGAGTTCCATTCCTTTGCCTCCTTATATGCACTTTGTCGGTATGGGTCCACAAGTTAAATATGGTAATGCGTGCGGCATATGAAACCCAGAGGTCCCAAAAACCGCACCAAGATGGACAGTTCGGGCAAGACAGTAGGTGTTCCATAGTCTGAGGCCTCCTTAATAACTGCCGATACTGTCATTTTCCACAGATCAACCTGAACCTCCAACAGCCGGAACTATTAGCTTTCTGCAAGAAGCAAGGCATAGCAGTGACCGGGTACACGCCGTTCGGATCCTTGTTCTACAGTAAAGCTGCAGAGGGGGCTCCAGAGCCGCGGATTGATCATCCTACTTTGGTCGCCATCGCTAAAAAACACAACAAGACTGTTCCTCAGATTGCGTTAAGATATGAGGTAAGTTTAACAGCTGTCGCCCTGTTTTACTAGGTGGTAGACTCGATACTGAGTCGTCTAGGTTGGTACCACCGCAGTGCCAGATATCGTCCCGGGAAACAGGAGAGTTATGCACTTTTGTGTTTCGGGATGAGAGCACTGTAGCTAGTGATATCACCGGGTATAAGAGACCTAACATCTGTTGTCTCTAGTGTCGGACGCAGTGTGGCATTGATGGAGAATAATAACTGTCTATCAGTTGTTGGTCTGGGTTGGTGAATGAAAACATCGTGAGGAAACCTGCGCTCGCCTGCGAAAAGATCCAAAGGCTGTACGTGAAGTCGGCCAATCCGCACTGGGCCCACATGAATGACTAATACCCGCGTGCGGGTAGGCTCGTACCCCTCGGTGGGGACGTTTAATGGGCTGATGAGGATGATGATGAAGGATACTCATCAATATTGTTCACAGGTGGAACTAGGCGTTATCCCGATTCCAAAATCGACAACAAAGAATCGCATTGAAGAGAACATTGACGTTTTTGACTTCTCCCTTTCGGAGAGTGAAAAGGACCAACTGCGGGCCTTCGACAAAGGGTATAGGACCATACCGGCGCTTCATTGGGCCCATTCACCTTACTATCCGTTTGAGAAGAAATCTGAATGAATGAATAAATATGTTTGAGTTCAATTCAAGTGTTGTTTTTATTATCACCAAGTAAATTAATATAATAGTAAATAAATATCCACTGACATTCACACAGCGCCACCTAGCCCCATGTTAAGCGTGAAGCCTGTATTATGAGTACTAAACAACTGATAAACAGAATTATATACTTTTTTTTAAACAAATACATATTATACGTAGAAAACACCCAGATCAATACAGAGAACCATGTTCAGGGACACTTATATAATATAATAATAATAATAAATATCCTCAGACATTCACACAGCGCTACTGTCGCCTTCCTACCGGGAGGGCTGAGGGTCAAATCCCGACACGTACCAATGTATTTTCGAATTTTCGAAAAATATATGTACGTTATCCGACGCTCTTACGGTGAAGGAAAACATCGTGAGGAAACCTTCATGCACGCCTGCGAAGAGATTCGAAGGTTGTGTGTGAAGTCGTCCAATCCACACTGGGCCCGCGTGGACGACTAAGGCCTAATCACCCTATACGGGTAGGCTCGTGCCCCTCGGTGGGGACGTTTAATGAGCTGATGATGATGATTCACACAGCGCCATCTAGCCCCAAGTTAAGCATGAAATTCCTAATAAAGCAGGGTAAATCCGGCCCTTTTGTTATCATTAAGTTAGGCTAAATTTGCAGGTCCGCTCGGCCAATAGGTACTTACGATGATCGGGCAACCCTAGAGTCCATTAATCAATATTTATTTATTTATCATTACAGTCATGTGGTTTATAAGTTCTTATAAATTTCAATAGGTACATAACACATGAAGCTTGTAAGGGCACAATAATGAAAATCATGACAAAATGCACATAGCCTTACATACGATTACTTTCAAACTATATTAATAACTAGCTTTTGCCCGCGGCTTCGCTCGCATTAAATTCGGGATAACACGGTACTTTCATTTATCACTATAGATAGGATTTCCCCTTCCTCCAACTTTAAAGGTTTCGGGGTCAATTTCAGAATTTTTATTAGCAAAAAATATGTTATAGTGAGCTTACCTTAAAAGATAGACATATGCTCTCGCGGACTTTTTTGTAGACCTTAAAAGGAGAACAATACTCTCATACATGACTTTTGTGTAACTTTAACCGTTTACTCAGCGTACACAGCGGAAGCTCCAAGTATGAAAAAATACCCCCGATTTTGAAACATTCTTCATTGCTGCTCCGCTTCTATTACTCGTAGCGTGATGATAGCCTTCCTCGATAAATAAGCTATCTAACACTGAAAGAATTTTTCAAATCGAACCAGTAGTTCCTGAGATTAGCGCGTTCATACAAACAAACAAACTCTTCAGCTTTATATATTAGTATAGATATAAACTTCGCCTTGGTTGGAGTTTCTATAGTTATGACTCGTCTGATAAGTATTCGGTGGTATAGTAAGCTTTAATTAACAACAATTGCTTAATTTGTTCCGAAATTGCTGAAAGTTTTTTTCCTGTCTTATAATTAGTGGAATCTTATTGTATATTTGTATTGACTTATAATAAGGGCCAGTTTTGATGTCTGGCGCGAAATGGGGGAGACCTTTGTCCAGCAGTGGACTCCAATAGGTTGAAGAGAGAAAGAGAGAGAAGGGCCAGTTTTATAAATAAATAAATAATAATGTATTAACTTATAAATTTCAGTTCTGAAATTTAACTGCTTTCCTAATAAACAAAACAGGCCAACAATTTGGTCCCATTCTACTGAGGCATTTACAAAAACACCTATAAATCATAAAATCCAAATGTAATATTTCAAAGACAAAATTAATGCAGCAAAATAACTTTAGACACAAAATTATATCTCTCGTTCGTTTCGTTTCGCTGACGCATCCCCCTCTTTATATAGAAATGGAAACATAAAAACAATGGAAATACAGTTCTTATCTTTCTCCCATCCCTTTGAGGGACAGCCCTTTGTTCGCGAATTCTCGAAATCGACTTTCACAAAATGCAGTAAGGTTTATAATTCAACGTAATTGTTTCCAGCCAGCCTTGGCGCCACCCAGACAACGCTTCGCCAACGAAAAATTTATCAAAAGCATTTTCATTTATCGTTCGATTCAATCTAATATCAGCCTTGTAGTCTACAAAGTAAAGTAGCAATTCTTTTAAACTGTAGCCCGAGAAGAAAATCTGCAGAGGTTATATTGAAAACTCAATACTGAAACTATAGAACCCCTTCATAGGATTTCCAACCTTAAAAGCTACAAGATCAGAGTGAGAATGGAACATTCAAGCTATGACAGTTAGGTTATTTCTAAGTCTCGCGCGCGGGAAATTTTGGCGCCAGACTGGTAGACGCCATTTGTCGTTTTCGCGGAGGCAAAGGCATTATAGTTTGTACAGCCCGCTTCCGCATTGACTTTTATTCTTGCTAATTTACGGTTATGGGGCGAACTTTTGCAATGGGACCGCGGGGGCATAATGGCGTAGGCTTGAGTGCTTACGTCTAATTAACTTAACAAGGAATAATACAATTTCATAATGCTTACGGGACTGTAGTTCTTCGTTGATATGTAATCCAATGTCTGTTTTGGATGAGAACAGCTTTTGTAACTTTTCGTACATAGCACATCCAATTGGGTTTCATGTTCTACTTAACGGTTTTAGTCCCGCGTTAGTCCCGATAACATTGTTTAATCCTTTTTCTTTCAATTATTGTTCCCGACACGACCTTCTATATTCCTTGGTTTGAGCTTTGCGCGGGTAGATTGGTCAACCCAAGCTCCCGTTTCGATTCCATCGGCGCTACATGGGCCATCGGTTCTTCGCACTATGATGCCTACACTTATACCAACTGCCACTTCAACTTGCTCATCACGGATACTTTTCGGATTTTATTGTCGCCACCACAGATTTCCCAATACAGGAGATGGGGCAAGCCGCGTTTAAAGTGCGACATATGTAAGCTCAACGAGCATACACTGGCTGCCAGTTTACGCTCTGTGAGACGAGTCAAGACGCACGAATATTAGAAGAAATTACCGTTTTTTCCAAAATGCCTGTGCAATTGTAACTGCCTTCATCGCAATGAATCAATAAATTTACTAAGAAATATAATAACTTTTCACAGGTAAGAACCGAAATGAAATTGCGACACTGGGACTGCCTATAAACTTGGCGGCTTGTCCAGTCTAATTGTATATTCGGATGTCTGTGGTCGCCACCCATCTGCCATCTTATCCAATTTCATAATAAGATTGCTTGAAGTTATGTTAACTTCAAGCAATCTGTACTAAGATTTAAGTAAGCTGTTTTAGTTAGCGGTACTTGTATTCTACCCGATTCGTAGATTCTGCCCGTTAAAATACTTAGTCTAAGATTCTGCCACAGAAATACAAACATTTCTTTCTTTCAATCCATTCTTAGATAAATCTAAGAATCCATCGCAATAATTACACAATAATTCAGCCTGTAATTTTCTATCAACCGGACTAACTATCAGAACCTCTTTGTTTACGCTGTCACATTCATTCTGTCAGTTTTATCATTTCCAACGAGATGTACATGTGAAATTTGTTGAAGTTTCCACCTCCCCCCTTTCCTGGTCAGCAGATGCTGGTGGTGGTGTTGCTTGGCTTGGCACAGGTCCTCGGCAGGGATGCCGCCGACGCTGGGTACCCGGCTCAAGCAGGCTATGAGGACGACGATGTTGATTTCGACGATTATTATGATGAGGAAGGTATTTGCTGATGAATATTTTCAAGAGCGGGTGAGCTATAGTGAAAGCTAGTTACAAATTGAAAGGTTGCTGGTGGAGAGTAGAGACGGGTTGGACGACTTCACACACAACCTTTGAATCTCTTCGTAGGCGTGCGTAGGTTTCCTCACGATGTTTTCCTTCACCGTAAGAGCGTCGGATAAACGTACATATAATTTCGAAAATACATTGGTTGGGAAATAAATCGGAAGGAAACAGTCCTTAATATTAGTGTTTAATAGTAAAGATCAAATCTTTATGCCAGCTTTCGTCCCATCGACGCCCATGACGACGAGACTGGAGGATCAGCCGCGAGTGCGTCGCTATGGAGCACCGGCGCCCTACGTCGCCAGAACCCTCAGCGCGCGGGAGATCAGAGAAGTCAAGGGTAAACCCTTTTTTACAGTTATGTCGAATATTTGGATGCCAACTGACAATGAATGGTATGTTATTTTAAACCTTCGAACATCTTTAAGAGGTATTCTATAAACAGTAGCTGTCACTATGTCCTGCTGGATAAGCCATATAGCAAGAGTAGCAAATGCTACAAGGTTACGCGAATTCAGTAGAATACCTGTTTGACCGCAACAAAATAAATTAAAATTAAATGAGCGCAAATTATCTTGCACGCCTTAAGCGTGAATATCTTAGGTTATATGGCTTAGGCTTCACTAGGTAAAAATTATCTAAAACAGTATTGCTTTACGGTAAATCCTAAAAATAAGTAGAACTTTTTAACGTCATAGAGACATTATATAAACCATATTTCTACCCTTCGAAAGGCTGGATTATACCATAAACTAGGGATCCTTAAACAAATCCAGACAGCCCCTTGACAGAATTTGCTACAGGCCCCTCGCTGCACTCCGGCACTGCCACTATGCATGTCGAGGATCATCTTTATTTTGGGAGAATCAGGTGATTCAGACTACAAAGTCTCCAAACTGCGCTACATGACCCGAAGTAACTTTCACAAATTGGTCGGTCTGGGTTCTAACGCAGTCTTGACTAAACGCTCACCCCATTGGATCACGGACCGCTATATACGGCTACCCAAAATAACATACATTTAAATGTCAAGTATATCAATCAATAGAATAAACAAAACGAGTGCATAATTACTTAGAGGCGAGGAAAACGCATGAGCTCATTGAGTGCACCGGCGTTGTCCAGCTCCGCATGGAAACTATTGGTTTACCGGTTTGCTTTTTGCCGACGCTCTGAGAAGACCGGGAAGATGCAGCTGAAGGGAAAAAGGGTGAAGTGACCAACAGACCACCATGGCTCACGTTACCGTCCATCTAAGGACTAAGGGCGGAAAACTACTCCACTAACAGATAACAAAGATACACTTACTAGGTGGATGACTCGATACACTGAGTCGTCTAGGTAGGGACCGCCACAGTGCCAGATATCGGCCCGTGAAATATAACTGTTTCTGTGTTTCGGTGTGAGGGCACTGTAGCTAATAAAATTACCGGTAGACCGAACTACCTACTATTATAAATTTCTATAAGCGTACGAGATACGACTGACCATGGCAAATGCATGATTGGCATTTTCAGGCGTATCACTTACCATCGGATGAACGTACTGACCATTCTATTCACTTGATGATATATAAAACACTGATCAACCCACAGGAGTTCTCAAGGAACTGATGTCAGGTCGGAACATGCAAGGGCTGACTTCTACCACGGAAAGGGAGACAGGCCATCTGCTGCTGCTAGAACCCACCAGGAGTGCTGCCGTCACTGTTCTGACCAGATCCGCGAAGTTGCCAACCAGGTATCCACTGCTACGCATAAGCCATCTCGCGCAGTGTAACTTTTTTATCATAAGTGAAGGAGACGTTCAGCCCACTCATCTGGTGGTTGACACGCCTGACCATGACAGAACTGCTTCTGCTGAAGGAAATCAATAACATTTGATAGTCATTAGCTTTCGTCAACACTGGCCTGCGCCAGTCTTCCGAGACGACAGATGTTAGGCCTCTTACAACCGGTAATTTCACTCTCTACAGTGCCCTTACCCCGAAACACAGAAACAGTCCTATTTTCCGGGATGATATCTGGCACTGCGGTGGTATCTAGCTAGACAACTCTGTATCGAGGGTACCACCTATTACTTTGAGGAGGCTCACCACGCGGGCCCAATGTGGATTGCTATTAACGAATACCGTTCTAAGATAGTAGCCGGGACTGACGGCCTAACGTGCTCTACACGGAATTATCTTTCGTTTCGAATAATCAGGATGATTAGTCCACAATTTTCTTACCAAACTAGGAAAAAACGCACATGGTAATGTTTCCGCGCAAAAATCGAACCCACGACCTCCAGTCTCCAAATCACGCAGCCGTACGCTGTACCCACTAGTCACGGAGGCAGTTATTATTATTAATATTTATTTATTTAATTTTATGATAAAAAATTAAAGTGACAATGACCCAACAGTACTTGGTTTTGGCTGAAGTTGTCAAACCAAGTAATATTGTTTACACAGGTCATCCACGGTAGACCCCACCAAATTCTACGAGAACATTATCAAGGAAATCATCAGTGATGCCAGGAGACAGGGCGCGGAGACTCCGCCAGCTGACATGGATGACAACCGTTAGAATACTTACAAACTTTAGATAGACATAAAGGATTCGGAAAGTGAAGCTAGTAGGTGATTCAGTTGAGCTGGGCGGCTAGGCGGCTTACGGCCGGTGACATCAGGTCTAAACATCAACAATTGCGCAATGCTTAAAGATAAAACTCTGAGCATTGCGTTCTTCTCGTACTAACATACACAGCAGAGACATAGACACTGATTGGTTCACGAAATCAAAGTCACTCAGCTCTTTCCATTCTGCGCCTAATATCCTTATAGCTGTCATCAGCCAACCTCCACCAGGGACCTTTCGCAAGTCGTCGGTCCATAGGTCCAAGCATCCTACGCTACGCTTGCCAAAAAGCCGTCTCCATTCCAGCACTCGTCTGCTCCAACGGCCATAAGTTCTTCGACATACGTGACCACACCACTGCCACTGCAACTTGCTGATCCGACGAGCTATGTCGGTAAATTAATGACTTTAACCCTGAAATTAATTCATAATGAATATTCACTGACATTCACACAGCGCCATCTAGCCTCAAATAAGCCTAAGCCTTAATATGGGTACTAAACAACGGATAGACATACTTATATACCTATTTTTTGTAAATACATACATATGATACGTATAAAATAAAACCGAAACATAGTCTTTTGCCAGTTGAGTGACTTTAGACTTATGATCTAATCCCGCAGTCAGGTCACATGGTAGTCAAAAAGGTTTGCTTAGTTATAAGGCTTTTCTGTTTCTAAATAAAGGACTTACGCTTCAAGTAATTTTTAGATGGATGGATGGATGTAAACCGATGTGTTTCAAATTGTAGACGAGGACTTATTTTTATATGTATAAAATTTTGCAATAAAATTATCAATATTCCAGAATTTATACCAGATGAGCAGGATGCAGCAGATGCAAAACCAGCAGATGAAAATCCTCCAAACGACGACCAGCCTCAGTATGACCGGAAACCATCAGACGAGGATCCTCCAGCCAATGAACAGCCTCCAGGAGAGGAGAAGGCTCCAGAAGAAGAAAAACCACCAGAAGACGAAAACCCTGTGGAAGACAATATAGCTCCAGAAGACGAAAAACCTGCAGAAGATGCGAAGCCTCCAGATCCTGAAGTGGGGGACGAGCATGCTCCACATGAAAGTTCACCGGTTGAAGAAATACCACAGGATGAAAAGCCAGATGTTGACAAACCTTCTGAAGAAGCACCGGTAGAAAAAGATGACTCGTCGGAAGAAAAAAGTGGTAATATGTATTTATCTTTTATTTATATCAGATACTCGTGAGATTGGCTGGAATTCAGAAATGAGGAGTGTATCCGAACAAAAGAAAACAACATAGTCTGGGTCACCAAGCTGTAGTAGCATTGGGTTGGCTACAGCCTGATGAGCCGTTGGCCGTTGGGGTCAAAAGTGATATTGTTTATAAAATTTTAAGAATATCAGCCATCTGGGATCGAGCTCAGTACCTTTTGTTGAAGGAGGTATAGTACTAGAAGACTCAATTGACGTTTGTATTTTTTATATCAAAGGTAGACGAACAATCAGGCTGTTCACGTGATGGTAAGTGATACTGCCAAGTGCCATCCATGGACACCCGCAGGGAGGATTTGCGTTTCTGATAATCACACTCACTGACGAAACACAATACAAAGTGTTCTTTTACACCGGTGTTCTGTGAAGCCGTGAATCATCCAGTTGAGCAGGTCTATTCATACCAAATTCTTACAATTTCTTATCTTCATGAAATTAAAGGCAAGGAAGAAGATAAGGAAGGATCAAAAAAGGGTCAAGTGGAAAGCGAAGCTACAACCACGGACAAGAAAAAGCCACGGGAAGACTTCGGCTGCAACCACCACCGGGGCGGAGGAGACAAGCAACGCACTCATCACCACGACATCACGGATGACATCGACTACCTCGTAAGTTAAAGATAAATTAAATTGTCATCATTATCATCAGTCTACCACGGCCCACTGCAGAGCACAGGCCTCCTTAAGGTATAGGGAGATTAGGTCGTACGTAACCCGCTATACGGATTGGTGTTAACGACTAAGAATGTAGCCGGGACCGACGGCTTAACGTCTCTTACGAACCACGGTATCATCTTTCTTTTCGGACAATCGGTAATTCAGCCTGCAATCTCTTAACCAAACTGGGAACAATCATACAAAGTGACGTTGTGAGTGACATTGGCAGAATCGTGAAATACACGCTTATAGCCATACTCGAAGAAGAAGACAAAGTGACGATGGCGTTTATGACATAGACGGTGGCGCTTCCACTGGGAGTCAAACCCACGACCTCCAGGTCACGCAGCAATCTAAGCCGAAAACTGTGCCTATTTACTATAATACTTATTTTGGTGTATGTTATATTACAGACTCTCCAATTTTATTTATAGTTATATAATACAGATTATTGATGATGATGAGCATCAATTTCAGGAGAAAGCGGCGAACCCGCAAGAAGACCACCACCACTACGACACCGAGAACCATCATCGACATCGAGACGCTGGTGGAGATCATCGCCAACCTGACCCTGCAGAGTGATCTCGGCAACATGACCAGGCTTTTTAATGAGGTGGGTGTCGCTTATTGTTTCTAAAAGACTACTTCTCTTGCTCACATTGGTGGTAAACGGCGCAGAATAGAATACAACACAACGATCCTTAGGCCGTCCCAGGGCGGGACTCGAGAGGGTTTAGAGCGATGCATGGCGGGCTTGGTAAATAGGTTTTGCGGAGAAAAGCAGGCAGATGCTCGATTCGTTTTCGGATTTCGCTATGCCAAATATTTGTAATGCCTCTGGAGAAATTCACCCACCTCCCCATCTTATGGAGTCATCTTTCTTTTTAGACAGGTGATTCTGCATGTAGTATCTATCATAACTGGACAAATTGCACAAAGCAACTTGCACATTAGCCATGCTTTTCACGAGAGTAGGATATTGCAATGGGACGTTATAAGCTGTTGATGATGATAATGATGTAATATTTCAATATCTTTAGACTTTGCAAGAGCTGGACGTGCCCAAGTGCCTGGCGGAGAGGACGACCACCACTCCGGCGCCCTCAGATATGCCGCAGGAGGAAATGCTCTACGATCTGGCCAACGCCTCCGTGGTCTCCAAGGTACGAGCCTTAAGTTCATTAATTGCACAACATGCCACTTATAGCCAGCAGTTAACGTGTCATTCAAATTACATAATATCAATAGAAAAGCTAGGGAATATTCAGTGCCAACGTCACATACAGCTCGAGCTTAGCTATTTTTGTACTTCAAGCGAGCGCAAAATTCGAAGTGACACCATGCTGGAGTTGTGTAGTTACGTTGATGACCTTGGAATTGTGGAACTGCCATAATTTTCGACTCATTCTTGAAGAGATTGCAGATCTTAAGCCAAATAGCGAAAGCTGGCTGCTATTGAAATTGCTGCTGCTGCTAAAATTGTCCTTATCACAATAAGTAAGACCTCGCAGAAGACCTCATTAGCTGTCAAACTCTACTAAGGTTCCCTTCATCATACCTCTTTTATTCCACGTTTCAATGTAAGTCCTGGCTACAATCTGGGGATGGTAGCCGTTAACACCCAATCCCGCGGGAGTCAAATGGACGCGTGATGATTTACGGCCCAATCTTCCCATAGCTATGCTGTACAGGGAGGTCTCTGCAGTGGGACGTTATAGGCTGATAATGATCATGATATTGTAGTGTTTTGTATGCGGTCTGGACACTCCGGGTATTCCGCGCAACGCGTACTGCGCTGATGCCTTCGCCGGAGACTTCCTGCCGCTGGTGCCGGTGGACCCTCGGGCTCGCGGCCAGATCGCCCGCTACAGGAAGTACTGTCGTTATTTGGATGTGTGAGTAGCTTTTAATGATTTCGTAGACGTTATTTTATTACCCGTAGAGAGACTTTGAACTTGTGAACCTTTCCCGCAATCAGTGTCCATGTCTCGACTGCGTTTGTTAAAACGAATAGGATGCGTTACTCAAAGAATGTCTTTATGCATTGCGGAATAGTTGTGGTATCATCCAATGCTTATAAACTGTTGTCGATGGCAGTTGTAGCACACGAGTTCTTAATAAGATACCGCATCTCAGGAAATAGAGTGCAAGGCGTGCAAAATGGATCGATTTGCGAAATATCAATGTCAGACCGGGGTATTTGATGCAAAATGAGGAGACCTATGTCAAGCAATGGACTACAATAGGCTGAAGAGAGAACAAAATATATATACCAGAAGCAGAACTCAGTTGTCATGCCTCTAAGTTTTTTTAGTCCGGGCGTGCTTACGTACAATGCTCAATTGACAAGTATTGCTGGATCGTTGACATGAAGATTTAACGTATGTAGTCTTTGATTCTGATAGGTTCCGCAGTCCCGGCGTAGTGGCCTCTTAAGCAGACTAATTTTGGAGTAGAGATCCTGTCTTGGCAAGCGTAGCGTAAGACGTGACGATGGACCGATTTGAGAAGGTCACCGGCGGAGGATATTTGGTGCAAATGGGGGAGACTTATAGCCTCTCTTTAACCTAACGCAGTCCACTGCTGGACAAAAGTCTACCCCATTTTGCGCCAGATATCCCGGTCCTCCGCTTTTCTCATCCAGCCTCCACCAGTGACCTTTCACAAGTCGTCAGTCCATCGGGCCGGAGGGCCTCCTATGCTACGCTTGCCAAGACGCGATCTCCACTCCAGAACTCGTCTACTCCAACGGCCATCAGTTCTGCGACATACTTGACCAGCTCACTACCACTTCAACCTGCTGATCCGGCTATGTCGGTAACTTTAGTTCCCTTACGGATTAAATCATTTCTGATCTTATCCCTAAGAGAGACCCCGAGCATAGCTCGCTCTACTGCGCGTTGAGTGAATTTGAACTTGTGCACCAATCCCACAGTCAGTGTCCTATGTCTCAGCTGCGTATGTTAGCACGGGTAGGACGCATTGATCAAAGACTTTTGTCTTATACTTAATTGCAAAGCTAGCACCCACCCAGCAGCCACGGCTGTCGGTTTCCCCAGTCCGGGCATGGTGAGGAACGAGACGCAGCCGCGCTCGGTGTTCGGGCGGTTCACGGGCGGGTGCTCGGTGCGGTGGGTGGACGTGAGCGGCGTGTACACGCAGCGCGCGTGCCGCAGCCGCCGGCGCGCCCTCGTCGGGAGACACTTCGTCAGCAAGCGCATGGCCAAGCTCGAGATGGCGCTTAAGGTACGTCAGCCCGGCCTGCTGCAGGGCACAGGCCTGCCAGTAGAACTTTAGTGGATTGAAATCTTGCGGGGCAAAGACAAGTTGTAAGATTTATTCCAGTTTGGTTAGGTTAGGTTGAATCATCGGATTGTCCAAAATGAAAGAGGATTGAAGGAAAACATCGTGAGGAAACCTATGCATGCGAAGAGATGTGCTAGAAGTCGGCCAAATCCGCACTGGGCCCGCGTGGACGATTAAGGCATTTACACCTATACGGGTAGGCTCGTGCCCCTCAGTGGGGATATTTAGAAAGCAAGAAAGAAAGAATAATAAAAATGCTTCAGATCTGTTTTGCTTCAATTTCTTATCTTGCTGAGCCTAATTGTTTTAATAATTAGATCAGATCTCAAGTCTCGGCTACAATCATACTTTTTAACCAATCCGTATGAGGCCTGCGTGGTGGGTTCGGGCTTAATGGACAAATATAGAAGAAGAGTGTCGGTGGCTCAGTGGTGTGGCTGTCGCCTTCCTACCGAGAGGGCTGAGGTTCAAATCCGACATGTACCAATGTATTTTCGAATTTCCGAAAATATATGTACGTTATCCGACGCTCTTACGGTGAAGGAAAACATCGTGAGGAAACCTTCATGCCCGCCTGCGAAGAGATTCGAAGGATGTGTGTGAAGTCGTCCAATCCTCACTGGGCCCGCGTGGACGACTAAGGCCTAATCACCCTATACAGGTAGGCTCGTGCCCCTTGGTGGGGACGTTTAATGAGCTGATGATGGACAAATATATCCATAGCTATGCTGTGTGGGAAGACCTGTGCCCAGCAGTGGGTGATAGAGACTGTTGGTGATAAGATCAATTGAAGAACTTACTATAATGGTTTACAGAAAGCATCCACCAACGAAGGGTGGGCCGTCCCCCAACCAGCTGGACTGATGACCTGGTCAAGGTGGTGGGTAGCAGATGTATGTCAACTGCAAGGGATCGGTCCGCGTGGAAATCATTAGGGGAGGCCTTCGTTCAGCAGTGGACGTTCTAGGTTGTAATGATGATGTTGATCCACCAATCCGCATTGGGCCCACCTGGTGGGTTACGGCCCAATCTCCCTGAGGGAGGCCTGTGGCCTGCTGTAGGCCGCTATAGGCTGATTGATATGATGTGATTTATGTATAATGGTGTACAGAAGGAAGACAACGGATGCATCATCAGCCCCATGTCGTCCCTGGTGCCGCTGTCGCGAGGTATCTCCCTGTACGCGCGCTTCCACGCGTGCGTGTGCACCGGCAACTGGTGTAATACTGCATCGAGTCTGCAGCCTGAGGTGGTGGTGATCGCCTTACTGGCCGCTGTTGGGAAGGGGGTTTACAGTTGAAAAAATATAAGGTATTTTTTTCTGAAGGACTGACATTTTTTTTTTAATTGAAACAAAAATTTTATCGTTTCATGGATATTCTAAAGTTCTTTAATTTAAAAAAAAACAGTATTTATTGAAATGATATCGTGCGGCTTTCGCGCCAATGTCATTGGTTGATGATAGATTTTATCGTGAATAGTTATTGAATGTTTTTTATTTATGCATCTACCAGCTGGCGTGAGTAATTCGTTTAAAGCTTTCGCCATTGTGTGTGATGCGTTTAAAAAAGTTTATTTTTTAATTATTTGTTTAAAATCCTGGCGAGCATCTGTTTAACATTTTAATAAACGGAAAGGAGGATAATGTTTAGAAATTAAAAATGTTTAAAGGTAAATTAGACGTAGGTACCTATTTAAATTACAAACATGCAACATTTAAATTAAAACTAGTATGAATATTAACAAAATCTTATTAAATAATCGCCATAATTTGAAAAAGTATTTTTTATTGATATAAATTTATATGCACAGATAAAAGCACATAGCAAAATTTTTAAATGTCTTACTTTTTGTTACCGATATATTTTAAATCGTTTATTGAGATTCATGCGTGTTTATTGTTTACCCGATGTAAGATTGAAGTGCGTGATTTTGTTATGTGTTTTGTCAATAAAATGTGTTTTTTTTAAGAATATTTGTTTTTATTGCAATACATATTAATATTTAATAATTTTTTAATATTTATTTAGTACCTTTATAATTTTATTTTTACAATAAAAAATTGTGATTGGGGCCTCCTGGTAAGTGCAAAAGAACCTGTGTTAGGAGACCCCGCTCTTACATAACAATGGGTTAACTATAAAGTACATACACCAGCATCAATTCAATTCAATAATACTATAGTTAATCTTAAGTTAATAAATGTAAAAAGAAGAGAAAAAAAAACCGAACGTGTATGTGTGTGTGCGCGCGTGTGTGTGTGTGTGTGTTCGCGCGTGTGTGTGTGTGTTTGCGCGTGTGTGTGTGAGCGTGTGTGTGTGTTTGTGCATAATATATGTGCAAATACAAGTGTTTTTGTATTTTATTTGCACATAGCTTCAGCCTCTTCGTAAGTCCATGATTTTAGATCTTTCAGTAGTGTTTTTTTGCATTTGTAATATGTCTGACCATAAATGTGTAATTTCTCATTTAATTTGTTGTATAATTTACCGGATTTATAACGGAATTGTCTCGTAGCATAAGTGGATTTAGTTAACTCTACAGAGACGATACTATGTTTGCGTCTTTTAGTAAGTATTTTTTCATCAAATTTCAAAGTTTTGTGCACTTTCAAAATTGAGCTCAATATATACAATTTCCTGACCGAGAGGAGATCGCAAGAGGTGTAAAGTTCGGTAGTAGGAAATCGAAACGGTTTAAAAAATATTAATTTTATTAAAGTTCTTTGGACTCTCTCAAGTTCAAGAAACTTTATCTTAGAAGCACCACCCCATGCTGGAATACAGTATACCAATAAAGATTCAGCGAGTGATGTATATATTTGTTTCAAAAGATTTTTGTCCGCAATATGTCTGAGTGTTTTAAAAGTCCATATAAGTTTCCGGATTCTGGACATGACAAGCTCTAAATGTTCATACCAAGACATCCTCTGATCAATTATCACTCCTAAGTATTTTGTGTTGTGGACTTTTGTAATTATATCACAAGAGCAGTTTGTCCCGAACTGACATGTATGAATTTTTATATTCAAATCATTTTCTGGTTGGGTGTTACTATATTTAGTGAAGAAATATAATTCGTTTGTAGTATTTAGCGTTAATAGATTACTCCTTAACCAGTTGGATATTTTTAAAAGTCCCGTTTCAGTGCAGTAACGTACAGCTTCACAAGATTTTCCGGAGAATACAACAGCCGTATCATCTGCGTACGAAAAGACCTTTCCGCCCTCCACAATTATATTACATAGACTGTTTATATAAATCAAGAATAAGGTCGGCCCAAGAACACTGCCCTGTGGGACTCCATATGTCAACTCAGCCTGATCACTAACATATTGGCCTATTTTTACCACCTGCTTACGTTCTTTTAAGTAGTCAGTAAACAGTGCGTGAGGTATTCCTCTTATGCCAATGCTTTCTAATCTCTGTAATAGAATGGGGACAGAGACCGTATCAAACGCCTTTTTTAAGTCTAGGAAAACAGTTATACATCTATTACCTTTATCAACTTCTTTAACAATATGTGATGATAAAGCCAAAACAGCATCTTCGGTTGAAATACCCTGTCTAAAGCCAAATTGTGAGTCAGAAATTAAATTAAATTTTTGAAGGTAGTTAATTAGTCTTTTATTGATTAATTTTTCAAGTATTTTCGAAATGGTAGTAAGTACGGAAATAGGGCGATAATTTGACACATCTTCTCTGTCTCCACTCTTAAACACGGGTGTAATTATTGCTTTTTTAAGTGCTTGTGGAAATACTCCTTGTTCAAAGCACAAGTTAGCAAGGTGTGTAATTATAGGCACAATTATCTCATTTGCACCCTTAAGGAATCTGGTGCTTATGCCATCCCAACCAGAGGCGCTCTCTGATTTAAGACTCATGAGAGTAATATACTTCTTCGGGATCAGTTTTTAAGAGGACAAAAGATGACAACCGTGAAATATCCACACTTCCCTCTGAGCTGGTTTTTATTGGTGCTGTATCATCTACCTTTGGAATGTCATCAGCTAAAGACTTACCTACATTCGCAAAATACTCATTCACTCTGTTAACCGTAATTTTAGGTGACATTTCACTGTTTAATAATTCCAAATTATGTGTTTTTGTTTTGGCACGGTTTGTTATTTTGTTAATTGTATTCCATAAATTTTTCGGATTGTTTTTATTTTTAGATAACATATCCCTCTCATATTTTTGTTTAACTTTCTTAATAATATTGTTACAATGATTCCTGTACCTCCTATATGTAATTTTCAAAATCTCATTGTGAGGATCATCACGGAGTTTGTACTGCATATTATTTCTGTTGCGGATACATCTTACAATACCCGGAGTTATCCAGGGCTTTATAATACGCTCCTTGCTCGAAATATATTTAGTAATGGTGTTAGCCAATATGCACTGCTGTAGTTTACCAGTTAATGTATTTATTAAAAATACCGGATCACTGCAGGATTCCAAATCATGAAAGTCACTTGATCTCAAGTACTCCAAAGCACCTTCAAGGTTTATTCTGGTTTTAGTTTTATGACAACTGTAGCTTTCAGCCGTAGCATTTGATAGCTTTAAGAATAGCATTCGATGATCAGTTACACTCGTATCAAGGACAGCAACAGACGCTGTGCTTTGTCCTCCATCTAGCTTAAGCATAGTATGATCTATGCAGTTGCTGTCCCTTGTAGGTAGTGTGTGACCCGGTAGTAAGCCGTGAGTGGCAAGCATGTTAAGGTAGGATAGTCGATTTATACGTTCCTGAGATGTTTCATTAGTCTTTTGAATCAAATTTATATTTATGTCTCCGGTTACTAAAATTTCTACGAGTTTTAATTTTATTTAAGTGACTACTTAAAGAATGAATGAAGTTTTCAGGATTATTATTGGATGGAGAACGATAAATACAGAGAACAACAAGTTGACCTGTTGTAACCTGTAAACAAGATGCATGTTTTAGTTTGACTTCCTTAACATTATATTTGCACGAGTTTTTTATGTAGATGACAACCCCGTCGCAATGATTCACATGATTCGTTGTACAAAAGTACGTGTAGTTTTCCATTTGTGGTAAAGGTTTGTTTGAATCAATCCAACATTCACTTAATGCTATTATATCAGATTTAAACTGAAACTGAGATAAAGTCACCAATAGGTTGTCAAAGTTTTTATAAATGCTTCTAACGTTTTGTGAGATAATCGTGAAATCAGTTTTTTTAATATACGTCTGTTTTGAAAAGTCATTAGTTGTACACAATTTACTTTTGGCAATCGTCACACTGTCTATGTCATCTATTATTTGTCTTTTTTCACACATAGATAAAGGTAATAGAGAACGATAGTTGTTTTATGATAAAGGTGTATATTTTGATTCGAGAAGATCCCAGTGATTGACATGTTATAAACATTTAAAGAGTAATTTTAAAATTTACATTTATTGACTACACTGTAGAACAATGATATATACAGGTGCAAGCATCAGGGACAAACGTTATCAGTTGTCTCCAACTTGCAAACCATTAAGTAAGGCAATCCAATTTAAATTATATGTTTATAAAAACACATACATTTATTTTAATTCGTCTTCAGACACTACAGCTGGCAAAAATATATCACAAATTAACAAAAAAAAACAAGCTTTAGTTAAAATTAAAAACAACGAAACTATAGGAAATTTTAAAATACTTGATAAAATTTAAATGTGTTAAACGAAATGTGTTCTTATAAGTGAAGAACGTGTTTATGTTTTATATTGTTATTGTTTATGCATAGAAATTGCATCTATCATCTGAATTCACGTGTATTCAGTGAAAAATTAGCTAACGATATAAGCTTTGTGGTGTTGTTCAGAGGAACATCAAAATATACATATGTTCACGTTTCGTCATGATAAAGTATGATGCGTCAACGTTTGCACATGTTAAGATATTTATTTTGTGACTATCGCAGTAGGCCAAGTGTAAAGTCCAAGCGCAAACTTTACCAAGGGAATATTTTGTAGTATTTCGTAAGTATACCAACTTTAGTACGGTTAAACTTCTGTTCAGATACACCACATTTTTCTTTATCACAAACTGGTCGAATAATGATGAAAAAAAATTTATGTTAAGAAGTTAAGTTTACAAAGCATTTGCTACCGTTTTACTTGCTTAGTAAAGCTGTTTGCTTAACTTACATAATTAAATATTACACAAAACAAATACATACTTATATTATAAATGCGAAAGTAATTATGTTTGTTGACGGCTGAACGGATTTTTATGATATTTGGTATGGTGATAAATGGTTATATGTTCCCTAAAATGTTTATGGTAGAAAACTAAAAATTGGTATGCGGACTAGATGGTAACAAAAATCTTGCATCATTTTTTTAAAATAGGGACCTAAGTCTAAAAGAAAGGGATAGGAAATTTAGACTTTACTCAGTTTTCAAGATAAGGAGCTAATAATCGATCATCATCAGCTATTAAACGTCCCCACGAGGGGCACGAGCCTACCCTATAGGGTGATTAGGCCTTAGTCATACACGCGGCCAGTGCGGATTGGACGACTTCACACACAACCTTCGAATCTCTTCGCAGGCGTGCATGAAGGTTTCCTCACGATATTTCCTTCACGTAGAGCGTCAGATAACGTACATATATTTTTCGAAAATTCGAAAACACATTGGTACGTGTCGGGATTTGAACCACAGCCCTCCCGGTAGGAAGGCGACAGCCTACACCATTGAGCCACCGACGCTCGATGAATAATAATCGATGGAAAGGCTAAAATATCATCTACGTCAGTAAAGTAATATTCTGTTTTCGTAACTCGTAAAGGGGGAACCGTGTTACCCCGAATTTAACGCGGGCAAAAGCTAGTATCTTTATAATTACATGACCACATACATTATATTACGGCATTTTATATATTTATATTATTATGAATTGTATTGATATGTTATTTCATTGATTTTCCAATCTTCTACTAATTAATTATTCTAAATTAAGTTAGCCATCACTTCATCAGTAGTCATCACCATACACCTAAGAAAAAAGTGATTTTTTCATAGATGTATGATAAATGATAAATCAGTGTCAACTTACTTATTCGCGCATACTTCGCCGGTCCAACCTGAAGTGCACTCGCATACATCTGACAGAACCTGACATTTTCCGTTATTTGGCACCGACAGCCCTGAGGGCATGAATCTTCGTCAGGACATCTATCTTCACACCTTGAACAATATAAATCAGTGATACGCTATTGTCATATTAAAAAAAACATGGCTATATTATAGAGGCAAAAGTGTGTGTGTATGTTTATAAATTAAAAATAATAATAATAAAGAAATGTTTTACGGCGCGGCGGATGCGCGTCGCATGACTTAACGGAACTATTTAAGTTATTTTTAAATGCGGGAGAATCTTATATTGGTAAAATCAGCTAGTAAGTAATATAAAACTTACAGGGGCCCAGTGAATCCTGGCAAGCAAGTGCACGCCCCAGAGGCCGGGTGGCAGGTGGCGTTGTTGTTACACTGGCAGGTCTGTTTGCAGGAGTCGCCGAAGGTGGGCGGGCCGCAGGCGAGCTCGCACGACCGTCCTCGCCAGCCCGGAGCACAAGCGCACTCGCCCGTCAACGGCTCGCACGTACCACCGTTCTGGCAGTGGCACGAGTTCTGGCAGTTTCGACCCCACTTGCCTTCGGGGCACGCTAAAAATTACGAAAACCATTTAAAAATTTCCTTTCTCAAAATAGAGTTTCTTTACTCCATGTGACAGCTTCATATAGAACCAAGAAACGTATAAATAGAAGTTAATTTATTTTACGGGCAAATACATAGTGCCAAAAATATGTATAAGCATTGAATTGAATAGTAAAACTATCAAATGTCACAATAGTGATGATACTATTGCAAAAACAACTATACAACAAGGCACTAAGGACTCGCAAAATTATGGGAGGCACGGGAACACCCCGCGGGCGATTATAATCCCAAACTCCTCAATGTCTATAAAAAATATTGCGCAAACCCTGATTCGATTTTATTTGTTGACAGTTGACGTTTCGATTTTATTTATTTATTATTTTGAAAACCAACAGCTTTAACACAGTAAAAGGAAGCCAATAAAAACGCTAAGCCAATTACAGCTAAAATAAAAGTACTTAAACTTACGGTAATAACAAATCAACACAACAAATAAACATATATGTTCATCCTATAAGTATTTGTATTTATAGATACATATGTATATACTCATAATTGAATTCTCGCCTCAATCACACTAGTGTTAAATAGGTCTAAATTGACAGATTTTGCTACTTTGTACATCAAAATTATAAAAGTAACAAATAACCCATTTGCGCAAATTATTTTTATAGGCTGGCCCTACAGTGCATAAGTGAATCAGCGACACCGTACTCTGTACGAAACTCGAATCTTGGCCAATTGTCGCGCGGATATAGTTAATAATCACAAATAAGGGGACATGTAAGTATTTAGCACAATAAGTGTACTTAAACTGAAATTCTTATAACACATCAAAATGTAATACAAACATTACTTCTCCTTATAATAATGAAAATAAAGTGACCTATTTTAGCATACTAAATTAAAATCAATGGTGCTACAATCATTGGGGTCAACACATATGTGTTTGCTATTTTTAGAATACTTTGTGGTGGTCTAGCACAAAACGTGATGCTATTAACAGCTGTGCCGCTGTCATACAGAAGAACTAAATTTGATATGCATATTTTGAGGTACCTAACTGAGCAAAATTGTGTTTATTTCCATGAAATGAAACAATAACTAAGAGGTCTGTAAAGATCATTCTATAATAAAGGTGACAGTCATCTCGTATTATACATTCGTTCACATCACTTGAATACAAACTATTAGATTGTGTATACAAAGTAGCTGTGTAAATGTATGAGAGAAAGATACATTTAAAGGATTTCGTGAATTCCCTTGATTGCCACCCGATTAAGTGATAATTAGGGTATAAGTATACTTAGAGATAAAGTAAAGTATATGTGGCAATATAGTAATATACTTGTAGGTAGTATTGTATTTCATAGAAAAGAATCCAACATGCTTGCTATTGGCTTCGGCCTAACCCACGCCTTCCAAAGTACCGGGTCACTAGTTTATCCGTTATCTAATCCAATGAATACTAGGATCCAGAAACGATACAAACTATTGTTTCAGACTTCTGTAAGTGTCGCTCGCGTTCAAAAGGTTAAACAGGTCCTATGACACTTAATTTAGGCAAAATATTGATGTACCTATAGCAATAATATTATTTAAACACCACCACGTTACACTCGTGACACGTCGCCGTTGCTAACAAAATATTTTAATTAACGATTAATTAATAGTAGGTACGCATTAAAATTACAACGGAGTCCTTAGTAAACGTAATTGGTGCGCAAACGGAATACTGACATATATCACAGGCCGGGCCCCCGTATCCGTGCGCGCAGGCACGTATTGGGCCACGCACGTCCCATGCAAACACTTATCCGTGCACACGGGCACGCACTGGCTCCCTCGCTCGTCGGGCGCGTACCCCGCACAACACTCCTCCACCGGCCGGTGCTTCACCAACTGCTCAATCTTGAACACCTGACGAAATTTTATTTGTACTTGGAACACTTGGCGGACGTTGAAAACAAGCGTACTCTTTACTTGGTACGGTTGATTCTCTGATACGTATCGTCGTTGTGTACCTGTAAAATACATTGATGTTAATACCTGCGATAACGGAAGTCCGTATTCACTTGATCATGGAACTGTATAAATACATTGGTTGCTTGAAATACATTTTTTATAATCTAACAGACATCTATAGTTAATAGGGTAAGTAAGGTTACGTGAATCCAGACAATAGCAAATCTATTGTGTCTGGCGCCTTAAAACGTCATTGGCAGGTTAGCAATTATAAACAACATAGTATCAAAACGGGTGGGCATTCGTTGTAATGTTATGTTGTAATGTCTAATATTTCAACGGATCACCCGTTGAATTATTTTAAAAAATAATAATTAAGAATTAACTCTGACCTAGAAAACTTTCCTTAAACAATATAATTTCTATTGTTTATCCTGAGATAACTTTGAATGGTAAATAATTATTAAGACTAAAGTCAACCTTCTGAGCCAGGACGCTGTGAACACGGCTAATATAAAAATATGTCAAGCAAAGTGATGCAGACACAAAAAAGATACAATGCAGGAAGTTTGATAAAGTTAACTGACCCATGAACAACAGGCCGATCAACGGTAATATAATCAGCCACCCCACTCAACTAAAGCGACTTCAACGTGAACAATACCATATAACGTATCACTTCTATACCACGACGGACAAATGAAATGCAACATTAAACTGAGTAAATAAAATTTAAAAGTACTTAACCATTTGTAATGGATACTATGTGCGTAGGTCTTATCTTTTCATGTGTGGTGACACATTTCTCACAAGGCATTGAGATTTGGCTTAACTTGCGTTCCACGAAACAGAAATAAACCATCCTATCAAGATACAAATTCGTGGAGTGCAAAAATATTTCTAATGAAGATCATCGAAATATAGTGTCGTTGGCTCATTGGTGTGCCTTTGAGACGCTCTTACGATGAAGGAAAATATCGTAAGGAAACCTGTGCACAGCTATGAAGAGATTCAAAGGGTATGCATGAAGTCGTACTGGGCCCGGTTGGACAACTAAGGCCTATACACCTTTTTTTTTGGTCACCCAGCCGTTGAAAGAACATTGGCTGACTTGCGCACCGGCAACCGAATGTTTTAGCTGCCACACTACCGATATGATTTTACCGACAATTTTTAAATCTTAATCAAAAGATTTACGTGCAATAAATAAAATACTTACGGCTCTTGCCTGGTGCACACATTTGGTCCTTCGAGTAAAGCGCGCGTCGCAGACGCGAGCAGTAAAATTAAGACAACTCTCGACCACATCTCGACTTCTGATCACGTACTGCGAGTCTCCATAACCAATGTTTTGGTTTTGCACGGTTACGTCATATACATTCAAAATAGCGTCGCGTTATCTGGTTCTATATGCGCAGACTCTCTTCTTAGTGAAAATACCTGCAATAATGAGACTTGTCAATACTTATATTGTCAATACCTTAATGGTATGAGAATGACTTATGACTTTATCCCTTAATTGGTTACAAATAGCAATAGGAATAGGTACCTATATTATTTTTACCCAAGGTGTGTAATTAAGAGCATCGATAGCTCATTTGTGTGGACTGATGCCATTCGATCTGCCACGTACCAAAGAAGGAAAACACCATGTGGAAACCTGCGTACGCCTACGAAGAAATTCAAAGATTATGCGTGAAGTCGGTCAATTTTTTAATATTCTTATTATTTTTAATATCCACTTTTAATATATTAAGATATTCCGAAACACATCAAGTTAATATGTAAAAGTAATTAATTTTACTCTTACAACTCACATCAGTACAACGCAAGACTCATCGGTTCGTACACTGTACGACTTTAATATAGAAGGCGCTACTACATTCTTCACGATTATAGATAGCTAGACTTAGATAAACAATAAACTAACTACTTAGATGCACAATCTCACTCAAAAAGTGTCCGCGGCAAGACTGCCCAAAAGTTGAGCAGAATTTTCATTCATTATCACGTCGCTCGCTACATGTCATAGTGACATAGTAATATGCTCGTGCTTTTGATTTTGTACCCTTTTAATGACGCGTTAAGTTCAAAATTGTAATGAATAACTTGATGTCATAAATATAACAAGTAAGTCAACGTATGTGTCAAGCGGTTCGGACATTATTTGGTTGATATTTCTTCGTGATTGTATATTTCTAGTTAGTTTATTGTGTATCTAAGTGGCTAGATCATGTTTTTTGCAAATTGTTACTCAATTCAATATCCAAGACCAATTTTGAATTTGTTCATATCGCTTTTACCCGACTGCTGAAGGAGGTTTATGTTTTTGTTTTCGAGTAATCGTCGATTCAAGATGAGAAGTCGTGAAAAAAATCACTTCATTTTTCGACATTTTGCTATCTTTTTAACTTTATTTTTCACTAACTTAAAGACATTTCACGTAGCTTTAAAATAAACGAACCCAGAGCGATGTCGCACTTTCGCTGATAATTAATTGGCCCCTACCACCGCGTTAAAAAAAAAACCATTGTAGTCGATGTTTATTTTCAAAAAATAATGTAGGTAGGTACGTGTATTTTATACTCTTTGGTACGTACTCGGTCAATTAACACAGCAACTAAGAGTATCGTACATTAAGCCCTGTGGTAAATTCAACAGTGAATTTCGATATCTAATAAGATTTAACTGTGTAGACGTGCTGTATCTATTTAGTAAAAAAAGTAAAAAACTACTGGTATTATTCGTTGCCTAAGTAATTTATGTACCTGTATAACCTATCAAAAAGACTGCTATTGAACTCATTATGAGTATACCCCGATGACCTACCTACCAAAGATTTGATTATTACGAGAACGAATATTGAACCTAATTAGAGATCGAACTCGTGACCCCTGGCGTTAAAGCTAGGCCTAATCAGTTTTTGATTAGTTCATTACTAAATTAACATCACTCCCAAATAACATAGTCAACGTTAATTGTACTCTAAACACATTTTGTCCAACAATGGCTATATTTAACTACTCAAACATGCCCATTTCAATATATTGTTACTGATAAGAATTTAAGATAAAACATCCTTATTGAGATACAACACATAACTACAATTAATAAATAACATTTATAATATTTCTATGGGTATTCCGATATTCACATTCTTGTGTCTAGACTTATAAAGATAAACCTTTTTTATTTGTAACATCGCTGCTGGCCACTGATAGATTCAGCGTTCAGAGTTCACAGAGCAAGTGTCGCACTGCTTTAAAAAATATATATGACGACTCTAAGGGTATTGCAGGAATGCCTGTGTATCCTAGTATAATTTGAAGCGGAAATAAAATCGGTACGCAGATCGTTATAGCGAATAGGGACTGCTCTATCTAGTGCTATCAGTACTCGCCACTTGCTCGGTGAGCTAAAGATGTATAAGCCATCTGCGACGAACAGTATTAACTACTAGGGTTTCTCTTCGAGAATTCTCGAACCGAGAATTCCCGGGAAATTTTGCCTTACTCGAGACGAGAAAAAAGTGGTCGAGAAATCGAGAAATTCAGTCAAAATATTTAAAACCTGATAACGCGCTTGCGTTCTCGTTGCGGCTCTGCCACGCGTCGTGCGAAATTAAATGAAATAATTGTCCATTAGAGGAGGGCACCGAAATTTGATATTTACACGGTCGTTGTCATTATTAAGATTTGAGTTCCTCTCAGGAAGACCAGCTAATTACGTTTCTGAAAAACGTTTCTAATACGTTATACTAGAGTAATAATAGAAAACGAACGTGTTTTCTCCTTGTCTGGAACTTTGTGACAAAAATACGAAACCGATTGTCAGATGATGCTATAAATGCCTTGTATTTTTAAAGGCTTATTTTCTTAATGATAACGTGACATCGTGGGTTAGCTTTTGAAGCAGTTTCCGCTTTAAATTGTGATTGTAATTGGTCTTAAGATTTTTAATGATTTATTAGATTTTTATGTTAACTTACGTAGAGAAAAGACTCATTTACTTATAACAATATATTGAAAAGTTGATACAAAGACTAAACTAAGGAACATGTACTTACTGTTACTCGTAATTATTAAGCTAGTCTGATTGTTATTTTTTATAAGGAATAAACTGTCGTTTTATGCTACGTAATTGAAAAGTTTGTAGTACAGACTGAGACTAAATAAATTATTTAGTATGTAAGGTACTAAGTTTATGTGGTGACATGATGACATTGTTTTAGAAGATATTTTTTTGTTTTTTTTTCAAAGAAAAAGACTATTTAGTATATTTGTTTGTAGAAACTAAAATAATGATAAGAAGATCTCGCTCGAGCTTTTTCGCTTAATTAAAGTTTCTATAGTTAAATTAAACTCACATGAAACTAAAATAAATTGGTTATTGATAATGTTTGAATATTGCATAAAAGTATAGTTTTTTGTTAAATCAAATATGTTTGAGCTTTTCAATATTTCTCGACAACCCGAGATTCCGGAAATAGTGTCGAAATTCTGTGCTCCGAGAATAAAAAGGTCGAGAAATGAGAAACCCTATACCTACCCAGTTCAAAAAGGCCCGCCGTTAATTGTCGGAATCGCATAGTAGCCAGGGTAAAAGTTTATAAATATATGTCAATTTATCAAATATATAGTTATAAAGATTCAGTTGTTGCTGGAGGACTTATTTAACATATGGATTCTCTTAATTGATAGCGAACTATGCTAACGTAACGCTCTGGGTACGCGCGTCCGCTTACTAATGGTTAATATCCGGAATCATGTACATCATTTTGCGCGAACCATATTTTTTTCGTTGCTGGTTATATCGCAAAAACAATATATAATTGTATATTTTATTTTTTCAAATTGAGTACTGTTGTTGACAGCAGATCGCCTATGGTTTCAAATCTATAGAGGAAGACGAGCAATAAGTGGGAATCATTTAATACGTAGGTAGGAGATTTCCGGGTTGTCTGGACACGGCTTCTATACTAATATATAAAGTGAAGAGTTTGTTTGAACGCGTATCTCAGGAACTGGTTCGATTTGAAATTCTTTCAGTGTTAGATAGCTTATTTATCGAGGAAGGCTATAGGCTATATACATCACGCTACGAGTATAGAAGCGGAGCAGCAAGAAGATGTTTCAAAATCGGGGATTTTTCATACTTGGAGCTTCCGCTGCGTACGCTGCTAAACAGTTAAAGTTACACAACAAAGTCATGTATGAACGTATTGTTCTGCTTTTTAATGGTTTACAAAAAGTCCGCGACGCATATGTCTATCTTTTAAGGTAGCTCACTATAACATATTTTTGCTAAAAAAAAATTCTGAAATGACCGAAACCTTCAAAGTTGGAGGGAGGGGAATCGTATGGTATAGTGATAAATGCAAGTACTGTGTTATCCCGAATTTAATGCGAGCGAAGCCGCGGGCAAAGCTAGTTTGTGTATATGGAGTCACGTCACTGGTTTCTTCATGATTGTGCTCGACTGTGCATCTCTTATTTATTCAGTTTTAAGTCAAGTCAGTGTTCGGCCTGCCATTATAAAATACTATGTTTTTAATAAATTTAAACAGAAGCGTGTTAGTTCGTATACTATGACTGAGAGTTGTATTATCTTATATAGGTACTCGTGATATGAACCCTGATAACGTAAAAAGGATATTTCCAGAAAATATATCCAGAGGCGAATATGACATAACATTGGATATCAAGCGCGCTTTAGCAAAGACAAAACAATGAGGTCGACACTGTGCGGCTGAACGGGTCACTACGTGCAACAGTCGATGCATGCCTGCGTTGGCAAATATTCAACGTAGGTTATTGGAACGAACCGCAAAGAAAGTAGAATAATACACACGTCAGCGGCGACTGCACTTGTCTTTCCATATTATTCAATTTACTTTTTATGTATTTTATTTCTGCTAGTCACATGATGCATTGGTCTTACATAAATAAAGCGGTACATTGATCACGTGACACCTGCAAGGGCACTGCAAAAAAAGAGAGCGACGTAGATATATTTATTATAACAGAGATACATAAGTTTATTAGCTTAACAATCCATTACTCCTTATCTTCAAAAAATTCGTTTAATGTGTAATATGCATTTTGTAAGAGATGTGTTTTTAGTGTTTTTGTGAAAATATTATAGTTTAGTAATTCTTTTATTTTGTTTGGTATATTGTTATAAATCGATATAGTCTTCCAATGGGCCTGATCTAACTATTTGTAGGATTAGCCTGCGGAAAATTTAGTTTATTTTTATATCTATTATTTCTCTCTAATTTTAGTATTGGCTGAATAAAGGTTTGTGGTATTTCTTTACAAATTTTACAGGATTCTAATATATAGAGGCATGTTACAGTAAGTATATTATGTTTTATGAAGTATAATCTACACGATGTTAATTGATCAAGATTGAATTGTATTCTTACACATTTTTTCTAAAGCACAAATATATCATGTATGGCTGTGCTATTGCCCCATAGAACAATACCATATACCATTCTTGAGTGTGCGTATGCATAATATGCAGTGAGTGCTGTTTTCGTATCTGTGACTCTTTTCAATTAGTTAAATGCATAAATAAAAGATGAAAGTTTGTTACTTAGTTTTTGAGTATGAGATTTCCAGTTCAAATGGCAATCTATTTCAATTCCCAAAAGAGTACTTTTAGGCTGCCTTCCTGTCTCAGACTTTTTGCAGGGCCTATATATAGTTGGACCGATAAATATCTTCTCCAAAAATCATTTGATAAACCTAACAAACTTCTTGTAGGACGTAAGTGTGTTTGATATTAACGTTTTATAAAAGCAATTTTTGTTTTCAAGTTATTTGTTTTTCTCAATAACAAGCCAAAATGGCGGATGTGATTATAATTTAATTATATTAATGTTCATTAATATATTTTATTTTGTGTTATTTTCGAGTGTTCCATTTTAAGTGCCCAATGGCAAGAAACGAAGCCCCACACGTGTAGGTCTTCAGATATGATGTTGAATTTTCTTCTTAGTTTTAAAATTTTAATACGCAACAAGTAAGTACGAGTGCTTAAATTTTGCGACAAGCGTTTGTAACATATAAATTGTGTCAAATATGTTAAATTTGAAATGACGTTTTAGTTAAACTTTATTTTTTTAATTTTAGCGCATTTCAATAAACGCTTGCTTTTAAAAAGGTTTTGTATACATTAATTTTAAGCTTCCTACCTTGATAACTGCGAAAAATCCCACATAAGATTTCCCCGCCCCCTCTTTGGCTTAGGCTCAAGGCTTTGGAGACCAATTTCCGAAAAAATGATGCAAGATCTTTTTACCACTTTCTTTTTTATTGTGCCCCCATTTAATGGATGTACGGGGTAAGAATTAGACAAAAAGTAGCTTGTCACTCTCTATCGCTACAACATGAGCATAGCTGAAACTAGCAGAAAAAAAAATAGAAATGTAAAAAAAAATATGCGTGCTCCCTCCTAGTTTTTTATTGGGTTGTTTCAAAATGTGTTCTAGAATAATAAAAAAAATCGAGACAATTCGTAGGTTGCAGTTAAAAGTTATAAGCGAAAACAGCCATTATTGGACCATTTTTTTAAATATTATATATATATATATATATATATATATATATATATATATTATATATATATATATATATATATATATATATATAATTTATATAATTCTTAGATATATACCTGGGGGCACGGCAGTGCCCCCGCCAAGTCGAGCGCGAAGCAAACACTGCCGTACCATCCTTTACAGGATCCATTTCGCCGCATTTTCAGGCCCACCATAGGCCGCTTCATCCAATGTCAAAAATCGGGGGCACGTTAGTGCCTCTTTGTAGGTACTGCCCGGGGATCGAACCCGGAACCCTTGGTGTAGTAGCCGACGTCTCAACCATTACACCCAATGGGTCGTCCAATATTCCTTTCAAGTTTCTACAAAAAGAAGTAAAATCCCACCAAAAACATTCTGTAAAAAATCTAGCCAAGTTCGATGGAGCTGCTTGATTATCACTAATAAGTAATGAAATCAATCATTATTAAGAAACTATCCTCTTCTGAAGGTTGTCTGGAAGAAATTGCTTTTTAGTAATAAGACTGCCTTATTTGTACACTTTTTGTTCTGTCCATGTTTTCCCTTGTAATATGTTTTATGTGCAATAAAAGTTATAAAAAAAAATCAAGACAATTACGTGCCAAGTCTAAGGTTCTTTCTTATTGCGATTACTTTATTATTATGGTTAATGTTGTGTGATAGCCAATTTTGTGCGTAAAGGCGAGCACACTTTGGGCAAGTCAACAGCTCTTCGACTAAGTTAAAGGGGACAGCTCCACGTTTTCGGGACTTTAGCTCGTCTCTTTTATCGTCCAGGTCTTGGCGAGGCGTAATCTCAAAAGCATTGACCCGATCCTGAATCAGACGACGCCATTCCGGGCGCTGTACTGCTGCACGCTCCCAGTGATAGTAAATATTTCATCTTTTCACGTGCATTTTTAGGACATCCTTGTATGACTCTGGAGAACAACTTGTAGATGTGGCCCAACAGAGTAATGGGTCGTTAATTCTTCAATAAGGTTTAATATCATAGCCGGAATATTAGGCTCTCCAAGCGGATACGACAGTTCGCAGGGACCTCCGCTGTTTCAATAAAAGGTTCATAAAGGACTTTATTGAGCAGAAGAGGGGTCCCAAAGTTTTCCACATCCAAACTGTTCGGCAGCTTATTCAAAAGTCAAAAATGGTATACCAGCCGCTGTGTATGGCATTTGTGGATTACGAGAAAGCTTTCGACTCTATCGAAACCTAGGCCTTTTTGGAGGTTCTGCAGCGATGCGGCATCGACTGGCAATATATACCCAGAGTAGATGAAGCGTCTCTCCAGCGCAGCGACTATGACCATCAATTTCGTCGTGGTGAGGCAGGTGGATGTAATATTTTCAAAACTATACACAAACGCATTGGAGGATGTCTACAAGACCCTGAACTGGTCTAAACGAAGTGTTAACGTCAATAGACAGTATATTTTTCATCTGTGTTTTGCTGAGGATATCGTCATCGTGGCAGAGTCATCCGAAGAGCTTGCTGAGATGCTGAACAGCCTAAATGAGTCTTCCAGACGAGTTGGGCTTCGCATGAATTTGGACAAGACGACAGTCATGTTCAATGGCCATGTCATACCACAGCCAGTATACGTCCTTCCCGAGATTGTGCAAGAATACGTTTACTTGGGCCAGACTATTCAACTTGACCGGCACAATTTCGAGAGGGAAGCTAGTAGCAGGATTCAGTTATACTGGGCAGCATTCGGCAAGTTAATCAGAAATTATGTTATCCACAAGGGAACTAAAGTTACCGACATAGTTCGCCGGACCAGCAAGTTGAAGTGGCAGTAGGCTGGTCACATATGTCGCAGAACTGATGGCCGTTGGAGCAGAAGAGTTCTGGAGTAGAGATCGTGTCTTGGCAAGGGTAGCGTCGTAGCGTAGGACGCCCTCTGGCCCGATGGACTGACGACTTGCGAAAGGTTGCTGGTGGAGACAGGATGAGAAAAGCAGGGGGACAAGAATATCTGGCGCAAAATAGAGGAGACCTATGTTCAACAGTGGACTTCCATAGGGTTAAGAGAGAGAGCGTGAAGGTTTTATCGCCTTTTTTGCTCCTCACCTTTGGCGTCGCACTATCATGGATTCCGGAATTAAAGAGTTTCTGAGACTGGCATGCCACTTTCGCCCCTACGCCCCGTGCCGTCTCCGGGAGTCTCATTTCGCTTAAGCTGTTTCAGAGCCAACCTAATCTCAGCAAAAATAAAGCAATGTCGCTAAACAATTATTAAATTTATCAATTATCGGTATAGATAACAATCAATATTAATCAATCAAGTTCTATAATTAAAAAAGACTACTCGCCTCAGATTATTCGAAGTCACACTGGGTGAAAAAGGCGTTTTATGACCAATTCATTCGCGTTATATTTTTACAGAGAGCCACCCTACAAACGGAGGGCTAGCGGAAGCCCCCCCTTCACGAGAAAAACATTTTGAAAAAATGAAATAAGTAGCACTTTTGCGACGAAATACAATGTTGGGGTCCCCACTATTTTGGAGCGCAGGAGGGGGAGATAACCACCCTAAAAAAGAGTTAAAAATTCAAAATAACGTTCGTTTTTATAAAAAATCATTGCTTCTGGCGCTACGGCGGCCGCTGCCGCGGCACGCTCGCTTCGCTCACTCTGCTCGCGCGTTTTTGGTCTCAGTTCTAACTTATCCAAACCAAGTGATACCTATACTCTGTAGTCTTTATTAAGGCTTTCATAGCATATTTCCAAATAAAATTTGGTCAAATGCTACAAAACGTCCATATTACTCAAAATGGCGTAAAAATAACCTCACAAATCCCTTAGGGATCCGTCGCCAAATGGCAAGAAATGGAACCCTTATAGATTCGTCAAGTCTGTCTGTCCGTACGTCCGAATAACACAACCCCTTTTTTCTCCGAAACTATAAGCACTACACTATTCAAACTTTGTGCGTATATGTATTCTGTGAACCACTATGAGGTTTTGACAAGAAACTTGAAAAAATATATATTTATTTTAGGGTTCCCCATACATTGAACCGAAACTCAAAAGTTTCTTTATCATCATACCCCCTACGATGTTCTGATACGTGTGGGGTATCAATGTGTAGATCTTAAAAAATGGTATTGAGGTTCCTAGTATTTTTTTCCAAAGTTGAAAAAGTGTGTGTCTCCCCTCTAATTTCTAAACTATAGTGTCGATAAAATCGAAAAAAGTATATGATGTACCTGACCATAAAATCTAACAATGAAATTGAGTTTGAATGATTTCTGGTGTGTAGTTTTTTCTTATTACGTCATAAATGGTGAACCACTATTTTTTCATATTAAAGCTGTAGTATTAAAATAGTTTTACTTTATGTTACGGAACCCTCCACGGGTGAGTCCAACTCGCACTTGGACAAATTTTTTTTTATAAAACATGAAACATAATATTTTTTATTATGTTTCATGTTTTATAATTCATTTTGTAAATTAGCTAATGACTTATTTATTTGTGATAAACAGAACTTTTTGAATGTCAGACAAAGAGATGTTTCTTTTTCTGTTGATCCTCAAGTTTTTTTATTGAAAGTGAGCATAATTTTCTTTTAGGTGTACAAAAAGGGGTCCACTGGGATTACAGCCTACATTTTTTTCCCTAAATAGCAAAAAATAAATGGAGGAATTTTGAATTTTGTTTAATAAAAAATATTTTTTTGGAAGCACAGCTACTTTGACCCCCTTAAATACCCCTGTGCAAACATAAAAACATCTTTTACTAGTAATTTACAAAGAATTTTCAAATTTTCTCCTGTTCCATACAAAGACGGTAAAAATTTCGGATAAGTTTCAGACCCCTTTGCTACACAAGAAGAAAAAAAAAGTGAAGAATTTGAAATCATCATGATTTCCATTAAAGATAAAAGTCAAAATGTAACTTACCGTAAGGTCGATAATCCAAGACAGCAATAGATTTTGCAGAAATGCAGACACACTCAATTTCGAATGACGTAGTCACAAGTTTTACAAAGCTTGTTGTAAACACAGTAGGTAAGTACCTAGTTTAATTGAAGCTAAAGATAAAATGCTTATTGATTTACAAATTATACTACGCAAAACAAATCGTAAGTGATCACGGGGGTTTCACTACAACACAAAAAGATTGAATAGTTAATGTATTTTCAAACAGGTGAAAAAAACAGTGAGTAATATTTATGCCAGGCTATATTTTATTTTTGCCTTTTGATGGCCTGCTGTCACGAAGACAGTTCTGTTTTTTTTTTTAATTTATAGCTCCAGAGGAAGGCAGGCAAGCAATGTCAACTAAACAGCCAAGTGTTATTCGGTTCGAAGAAAATAGTTAATTCAACCAACATTCGGAATGGTTTACACAAGATGATTAGGATAACAAACAAACAAAAAATTTTTATTCAAATACTTTTGAATTCTCAATTGTTATTTTTATATTTTTTATGACTCTACCACTGGTTCTGAATCACTAGCAAATTCATCAATCAACTCGAGTTGTGACAACGTAGTCTGTTTCACGAAAGGAAACCCGCGGCTATTTTTGGAACTAAATTTGACGGCTCGGCCATATTGACGATTGCCAATTCTATGAATTGAGTTGTTGTAATAGGTTTCGGTGAGTTTTAAGGTCCATCAAAGCGCCATATCGATTGTTCATGATACTTATTATGAAAAAGTTCGATTTGAAATATTTTATTAACGTTAAAACCGTTTTTGCAAGCAGATTAATAAATCAACGTAACTTAATACCATCTAACTAATTTTACATGAGACTTGTCGCCATAATAGGTACTTTTTAGAGTTGCCATTTAAATATTTTTTGCCGTTTTTATGGTTTTTTTTGTACAGTCTAATTTATTATGGGAGACAACTTTTATCAATAATTAAGACATTATCAAAATTATCTATCTATAGTAAATTAAATTACTATTATTTTCGTAATTTAATTGCTAATGTGCTGAATAAAAGATACAAGTAACACAAAAAATAAGAAAGCGGCATCCGAACAAATTCATCTTTAATTAGCTTAGTTAATACATAAAAAAAAGTAAAAAACCAATACATAACATCATTGATAAACACTATTAATATTTTATAATGTATGAAAAGTAGGTAGGTAATATTTTAATCCATAACCTATTTACCGCCGTGATTTCAGACACAATATATACAACAGACAATAGAAAATCTATTGTCTGTTGAATATATGTAACTGCGCCGGTTAAATGGTTAATATAAATTAACAACGTACTAAAATGAATTTGTTTCTCTAATGTACAAAATATTAAACTTATTCAAACATTTTAGATGTTTTTTAGTAATTATCCTGAAATTTAAAGTAGGTAAATACTTTTCTCAGTACTGGTATCATTCCGTCTGGCGACAGTGGCGCAACGTCTGCGGGAATTCTTTCGTGAAACATACTCTAATTAAACCTAGAATAAAACCTAGGAATCATAACTAACAATGAAACTAAGTAATGAAACGACACGTATCACATGTCTCTTTCTCGCCCACTATTAAATCCCACCAAAAACATTCTGTAAAAAATCTAGCCAAGTCTCGATGGAGCTGCTTGATTATCTCTAAAAAGTAATGAAATCAAGACAAAGACGTGCCAAGTCTAAGGTTCCTTACTGCAATTAATTAATTAATATGGTTGATGTTATCCCCCCGGTTATCTAAGCAGGGTCACCAGGTACTCCAGATCTTCGATTTTCGAAGTTTTCATAGTTTTTCCTTTATGTAGCCATTAAACCCTAACTCTGTACCGAATTTCAGCTTTCTGAGTTAATGGGAAGTACTAGTTCTATTTTGATGATCATGAGTGAGTGAGTGAGTGAGTGTCTGTCGAAAATGTGAAACTTTGCTTTCGCTTAACGTCGGAACTAAATGACCTACAGACTTGAAATTTTGGATTTAAAGTAAGTTAATATATCTTACTAGATGACGAAAATTTCAGCGCTCTGGTATTATCCAAAGGTTCTCAAATCGGGGCCTGAAAATGCGGCGAAATGGATCATGTAAAGGATGGTACGACCATAGATATATAGACTAAAGGGAGATATCGTGAGGGGGCGTGACGCGTGTCCGCGCAATATGCTCAAAACGATGACACTGCCCGTTTTGGTCATTACTCGTTCATAGTCTTTCGTTCGGTGATGTTCTCGTGATTATATGCAAAATACCAAGTTGTGCAGTAGTTATTTGCAAAAATCGAAGTGCTACAACAACGTACAAGACCAACGGAGTCACTTACCATCTTTAAGTACTAACTATTTTCAGTATGTAATAAAAAATCTTTAAAATTCTGAAAATCATCAATACTTTGCAACAAATAGACATTAAATTAAGTACGACGTAAATTGCTTGTTTCATTCTTGAATGTAGTCGAAAATAAGGCACAAAAACAGCAATGTACTCGACTATTTGACGTTCGCTCGGTCGTGCGCCTTGACGTTGCGGCTCCTAGTGGAACGGCTCGAGCTAGTGATGTGATCCTTAGCTAGTAACTTTATATCGATGTTTTTATAACGTTCAAAGTAATTTTAAAAATTTATTTTTTAACATTTTGTCCATAGTTTCCCACGTGATAAAGAAAGAAAAAAGCTGTGGATAGAAGCTAATGCGAGAAAATCAGAATACTGGCCATCAAATAGAAGTACAATATGTTCAATGCATTTTGAAGAAAAATTTTACCAACCACTAAAGGAATTTCGTAGGCTTTTTGACTGGGCTGTACCTACATTGAAACTACGTCAGATGTTTGTGCCTGTAAGAAAAAACATTTATTACTTATTTAAATAGAAAATGGTGTCAAAGCGGCTTTAACAGTATACCTTCATAGTTTAATTGCAGATTGCTCAAGAAAATATAACTGTTACAAAGGAGCTCTCAAATCTGATGACAACACAAAGAAACATTTTGATTTTCTAAAAGTCAAAGACAAAGGTGGACTTATTTAGCCGGCTAAAGATGTTGTCACCATTTATGAACACACAGAAGCAGCAATAAAATTGCTTGTGCTTTCGGACAAAAAAATACTTGTAAATACAAAAAAATATTGCTCAAAAACTGATGGCCAAATGTTTACCACAATTTATTGGCATGAACATTTTTGACAATATTAAATTCCACCAGTATGAACTGTCACCATTAGATATTGATTTGGTGCTGCTGATGAAATGTGTAATGGAAAATTATTTAAGTGTAAGGCTTCATTATCTCACAAAACATGCAGCGGCAAAATTGTCGAAACGTCAAGCGCTGACTAAATATTTACATTTTACAGGACAGCAATTAAATAAATAACATACTAGCTCAAACAATGTGTTTTGTTTTTTGGAGTTCCTAATAAGTAAAGCTGCAGTAGATATACCGAATGTACAAAATTATGGGAAAAGAAACGTACTCAATTATTACTTACACCAACATCGATATTAAATTATCGATAAACCTCTCACTCAATATTGTCACTGTAGTGGTGCGCTTTTTAAGTAACGTTATGACCAATGAGGATTCTGCATTTCCGCAATCTTAGTGTGCGTTAGCTATTGTTCCTATTACGTTTCAATACATTATTTGTAGTAGGGACATTTTTGAGCGGACACCCGAACCCATTATGGTAGGACCGTGCTGCCTTATCTCCCTTTAGTCTATATATCTATGGGTACGACAGTGTTTGCTTCGCGCTCGACTTGGCGGGGGCACTGCCGTGCCCCCAGATACCTTAAGGAAAAAAGGGATGAAGATATGCAGTGCAGTTGTTATTATAGTCCAGCTTCCATGCTTTAGTTATGGTTCCTAGAAAATAATCAAATGCCAAAGCCTCATGATTTAAAAGTAACGTAAAATTGATATTGACGTAAATAATTCGAAAAAAATGTCCTTTGTCGAATCGCCCTAATTCCAAAACACTCCCCTGACTCCAGGAGCTAGTACCGGTATCCTTGCCGTCGACATATCGAGTGACGTCCAGTTCTGCGGTCATCTGGAAGAAAAGGCTAAGTTGGCTTCTATGAAATTCGATATGCTCAACAGATCGCGGCTGTATTTCATGTCGAGTCATCACTTGCAACTTTATAAGGCGCAAATTTGGCCCCCACATTGAATACTGCTACCATATTTGGGCGGAGGCGCCACAATACCAACTTCTTCCTGGACCCTTTGAGATTGCGTAGAGATGTGGCATCACTTTGCATTCTTTGCCGCTTGTATCACCGCGAGTGTTCTGATGAGTTGTTCGGGCGTGTTCCTGTAGCTGAGTTCCACTATAGTAAATCTCGGAGGAACACTAAATTTTCATTCTCAGTAGGGCATTCATTTATCATTACTCATTTCTTCGTACCAAATTAAATTAAATAAATCAAACAAAAGAAAATTTACTAATAACGAGGCAGCATGATTTATGACATTAGCCTGTTCAGGGTTGCCAAACGTACGAAGTCCTTCGTACAAATACGAGATTTGTGGTCATCCGTACGAGGTACGAGGACACTATCAACCTCGTACAAATATGTACGAGATTTTGTAATATGACAATGCTACATATTAAAAACTAGTGACAACTATCAGAACTTGAACATTTACACAAATAAATACATTGTTCGTTGTACAATTTTTTTAGATGTATTCATTCCAGGGCTGGCAACCCTGAGCCTGTTCCAAATAGAACGAATTTAAAAAAACTAACGTCACTTTTTTGATTAATTTTATATTTGTTTCTATACTTTCTATTGTACCTTTTTTTTGAACTCGTAACTCGTTTCTTTCGGCGTGACGTGTTATTAATACTCGTGCGTTATTTTGTGTGTTCTCTCTTTTTGTAGCCAATCAAGAAAATTTTATCAAGCACAACGAAAATTGTTACGCTAACCTTTTTGTTTTGATTATTTATCAAATGTTACAAGTGTTTCAAAACTGATGGAATCATCATCAATTGTTAGCTTCCACAATGATTCCACTTTTCAATCTACGCTTAAAGGTGATTTTAATAATGTAAGCGTTCACGAACTAGCTCTACATGCTATGAGAGATCGATGCCTTCTGTTACAAAAAGAGAATCAATGCATTAGAAAGTGATAACATGCGTCTTAAACTGGATATTACCAAATCCACTGATACTTCATATACTCCGCTACGAGATGAAGAAAAAATGACACTCCACAATAAAATAGCAGAATTAAATAAACAAAAGTCGCAACTATTGCATCATGTTTTTATGGTATCATGTGAAAATAAGAATTTATGGAATAAAATATCCACCTTAAAGCACTCTGAAAATAAGAATGAGTTTACAAAGCAAACATTAGTACGAGCTAGTGCTCATGTAAACAGTACGCCTAAAAGTAGTGCTAATTACCAAGAGAAATTTTCAGAATCCAGTTTAGAAGAAATATCACTCAAATTAATCAACAGCTATATTCAAGAAAAATCACAACTTGTGGAGCAGTATGAGCAAATGGCAGAACTACAAGGTGTTGATGATGAACATTTGCTCAATGTCAATTCTCTAGGCTTTACATATATGGAAGATCCAGTAATGGATTCATTAAAAGAAATACAAATACATACAGAAAAATTGCATATTCTTAAAGAAGAGCTTGCAAAACAAGAAGAAGATCTAAAAGTTATTCTGGAAAGGGTAGAAACTGTTTTGAAAGGTGGGTATAGAAAATAACTTGAAATAATAATCTTGAGACATATAGCTAAATCTAATTTTGAATACATTTTTTGTTATTCCAGATGGCTATAAATGCCCAGGATGTATAGCTAACAGTAGAAAAATAATTCCATCTGAACATAAGGAAATTGAAACAAGTGATAGCTTGACAAATTGGGCGACACCTGTCGAATCAAACAATTATAACAATTTAAGTGATGTAAACACATCAACTTACAGGAATAATTCTAAAGAAAACAATGAAGTTGAAATCAAGGAGAGGTTAGGTCTGGAAAAAGTGTGTCCCATGTGTGGGCAAAACTTTCCAAAAGATGTTATATTTACAGATTTTCAGTCCCATGTAGAAAGTCATTTTGTTGGTGAGAGTGAAATAGATTCAGTTATAGATAATGTTGAGAATGCACCATATTCTTTTGATGGTGTGATATGATAAAAAACATTACCACTCGATCGATAACTGTGCGTAAACTATAGATTATTTTTTTATATATTTAACATAGGGAGGCAAACAAGCATGAGGTTCACCTGATGAAAAGTGTTCCCACCGCTTATGGACATTGGATACAGCAACAGCTGAGGTCACAGGGATGTGTTGCCCTTTAAATAAGAATACGGTCTTTTTTAAGGACACCAGGTCATATCTTTCCTGAAACGTTTCCGATAGTAACTGATTCTGCGAATTAATCTTACGTGGCAGATAATGTCGAAGAAAACGAACGGTGGAAGACATCCAAGTATCCAGATGGTGTAGGTATAATCTGAAATTCTGCCTTGAAGTACGTAAGTGGAATTCAGCCGCAGGAACAAGCCCCAATTACTTGTCTGAACATTTATTGTGTTTTATAAGTTTACACTCGTGCTACGTTCAAGCAGATAACGAAATATAGAATAAAATTAATCATGAAGCTGTTTGCCACATTCCAATCATCTTGTAGCTTATTTGTCCATAGTGTGGCAACACACTAAAGTGGTTGCAACATTTGCATATACACCATGCTAGCATAAATCTTATGCATGCCATGATGGCAAAGATGATTCTATTATGTTCTAGCTCTTGCTAAAACTGTTATTTGCAAATATTACTGATGATGGTCACTCCAGATTAAGGGTTATTTTAGATCTGTATAGTATGTCATCTTATGTTATAAAGTAAGATGCACTTTGTTCAGGTATTGCAAAAAATCACCTTATTCGGTTTAGTCCCAGTGATTCCTAAAATTTTATTTCATTTATTTTTCCATCAACTTTACTATGGACAATAATGAAATAAACGTTAGTATATTATAAGACGAGTTCTGGAGTGGAGACCGCGTCTCGGTAAGCGTAGCGTAGGACGCCCTCCGGCCCGATGGACCGACGACTTGCGAAAGGTCGCTGGTGGAGGCTGGATGAGGAAAGCGGAGGACCGGGATATCTGGCGCGAAATGGGGGAGACCTATGTCCAACAGTGGACTGCGATAGGTTGAATAGGATATTACAAGAATGATTAAAACAAAGTAGTGTAAGGTATTAATAGTTTCAAAATAACTGGTTTTTACAGATATAAAAATTGATAGACCTTACTTTAAGACCAGTCTTACTGCTGTCACAAAATATTTGCAATCAACAACAATATACAAATCAAATGGTAATATAATAACATGAAAATAGTTTTAAAATTGTGGAATGTTTTGACAACATTCAATTATTTTTGTCTGAATGAAAACCATTGTTTCGAAAAGTACTAGATCATTGCATGTTATAATATTCTTCACATTGTTATCGGTATAATTGTTGATTCCATATAGTTAACATTACAATACAATAGTAAGACATTCAAGTAAGATGTCGCATAACGGCCAAAAAAAGTAGAAATGTTTTTGTTTGGATAAAGTTTATTATTCCGAAAACTACTAGGACACCATCAGTGGCGGGGCAAGACCTAAATTTGATGTGGGCAAGATATATTTGGTGAGGCCCCCTGATGGGTGACGTGATGATGACCCAAAAGGAAGAAAATTAGTGTGACTCAATTTTTTTCATAGAAAATGCAAACTACTCATTGTAATTATAATTAAGCAACAGAGGCGTGAGGCCCCGTGGACCGCGAGGCCGTAGGCGGTGGCCCACACCTTACCCCGCCTATAGAGACCATAATATGTAGGAACACGTTGCACCTTTTTTTTTAAATTTACGCCTCGACACTAGAACCTTATAAACACATATGGTCTTGGTACTTTTCGAAACAATGGTTTTTATTCAGACAAAAACACTCTGTTTTAAAACGTTCAACAAACTTAAGACTGATTTCATAAGTTAAAAGTAAAATTACCTTTTGATTTGTATAGTTGTTTATTTAAATATTTTCTGTGGCAGCGGTAAGACTGGTCTTACTGGCTAAGGTAAAGTCTATAAATTCTTACCTATATCTGTTAAAACTAGTTATTTTGAATATTACAAGTTACAACTATTAGTTATTACTGAGAGGGACAATCGCTACATTATCTAAATAGAAAACACTGTTTTGATCCCAATAAAACTATCATACTTTGTTTTAATCATTGCTGTAATATAATCAAGTAAGTTTTACTATTGTCCATAGTAAAGTAAATGGAACAATAAATGATATAAAATTTCGGGGGAAACTGGGACTAGGCCCCTTATCTTGTAATTAAAAAATGTTGTTTTAAATAAATGACGTGCAATTTTAATCGGTTTTATTGATTTTTACTTATACAAATAAGAGCTACAGATAAAATCTAAAGAACTGAATCTGAAATACACAATGTGAATATGGGAAAACAATTTGTAAATAAACAAAAAACGTTTATGCCAAATCAGTTGGTTTTACATCTTTAGAGTCAGAAGGCTCCTGTGTCGATTTTTGCAACAGATTTTTGCTAAACCAATGTGGTCTTTCTTTTTTCATTTCAATTATTCTCTTTCCTTTCCAAAATTCTTTTGGCTGAAAGAAAAAGACATGTTATTATCAAACATCAAATCATTAATTACTTAAAGTAAAATTGAAGCTTCGGAAAAAATCAAGACAACCTATTCTTGCACAGGTAACTTATCATCATCAGCCTATAATTTCCTTCTGCAGGGACAAGCCTTCCCACAAAGCATGTTTAGGAGTAGCCGGGACCAACCAACGGCTTAACGTGCCCTCTGCAGCACGGGATCATCTCTCTTTTTAGACAGTCAGGTGATTCCACAACGTGTGGTGACGGAAGATTAGAATACAATTGTCACCACCCCTAATTAATTGTCTCCTCCCGAGAGCCTACTAAGGTAAATATATGTGGGTCTTGTGAGTCAGGATATCGTGAGACGTCTAAATAGTCGCAAAATATGCACCAAATAACTAGGAACGTTAATGAAAAAAACTAACTCAACCAATTAGATATTAAATCAATAATTAATATCCACTGACATTCACACAGCGCCATCTAGCACCAAGTTAAGCGTGAAGCCTGTAGTATGGGTACTAAACAATGGATAAACATACTTATGTACTTTTTTTGTAAATTCATAGTATACATAAAAACACCCAGACCAATACAAACAGACATGTTCTTGCATACAAATGTTTGTACTGCGCGGGGATCGAACCCGGAACCCTTGGTGTAGCAGACATCTCAAACCATTACACTAAATAGTAATATAAACATTCTATTCCGACGTCAGCTTGACGCGTATAATCATGTAACGCGCCAACGTGTGGGAACTATGTTCTCGAAAACAAATTATAAACTGTACCCCATAAAACTTGGGTGATGAAGCTATTATGACAGAGCTCCTAAAAGCCGATGGATAATCCGTCAATAGGGCATGGCATTAGTTGAGTTCTTTGATGCCATCATCCACTAGGAAACTACACTAAAGGCGTGGTCCAAAAGAGTCGTCGTATTGTTCTTCAAGACTGGTATTAATTCTCTTGAAAAAATTATAGACCAAAGAGTATAACTAGCCCCTGTAAATGGCTCTTGTGAACTCCTTTCAGCTTTCGACTCCATCAAAACCTGTGCTGTTATGGAGGCTCTAATCACATCGCTGCAGAGCGATTTTCGAGATATGCGATTTTGTAAAACGTTACCCTAGCAGGAAGATTAAAAAGTTGAATATTTCAAAAACCTGAAGGCGCACATATATAATTTTTGGCGCACATTCATGCACAAACATAAGCTTTCTAAGGCGCCAATTATTTTTTCTCTCCGATGTTTTGCTAAAAATTTTCCTGCTAGAAAAACGTTACCCTAGCAGGAACCATTTTTTCGATTATTCCAAAACGGCTGGATGCACATATATAATATTTGGCACACTTATATAGTAAATTGAGCACAAAACATAGGTACCACTCATATCACTCTAGGACATACTTTCCTGCTAAGGTAACGCACACGAGTATTGAACATCCTTAATAAAAATTACCTCATCTGGAATATTTTCTCCTTCATATAGAACCACAACTTCTTTGTCAATTGGGTTATTGCTTAACTTTTTAACAATTTCATCCTTAATTGCTTTGGTTTCATTCTCTATCCTTTTATAACAATTTTCTGAAAGAATAAAACATTAAATTTTAAATTAGTAGTCTTTAGCGAGAATGCTAAATTGACAAGTGAACCAAAAAAAAACTCAAAATCAAGGAAAACTTCCAAAAAGTTATTTTAATTATGAAAATTTATGATTTGTAACTATTATAATCACAAATGACAGATTAAAAATTACATTTATTATACTAATTCAAAATCTACTTATCTGCGTGCAAACATAACATGGGTGTAAACTCACAAGACACAATAAATGAATCTATTGTTTCCATGTGGTTATTGAGTGCTTATTATATAATGGTAAAATTATAGCAAAAATGTATATATTTCAATGTAATACGATCAAAAGAAGCAAAAGAATGCCAACTGTCTGCTGAGACAGTTATCCTTTTAAGGCATTGTCCATTAACTTTTTTTCGCCTGAGTTAAGAAAGTCACTGGTTGTGTTCAAGCAAACAAACAATTTTTGAACTAATTTTCATAGTGATAGTTACTGTGTATATTAGATAATAATAGAACAGTTCAACATCAAACTCCTAACTAATGTTGATTCTAAAAACATTGTCAGCTATTAAATTTGGCAAAGTTTGCAATTATGGCATAAGCCTGAAATTGGCACTAAAATTCTTAATAAGACAAATATGTGCTTAAATGTGAAGTAGTACCGCAAAGTCTTCCAGGTTCGTGGTAGTGTCCACACTCATGGCATACTAGTAGATTGGTTTTTGGTACCAACATTTTCCAAACATACTGTGGAGACCCATACTTCCTCCGCATTCTTTTCTCAATAGTTCTTCTAAATTTGGGCACTGCCATCAGAAATCCATCTCCTATCAAGTCTTTGATTGAGAACCGTTGTGGTGTTGCAGATGCAGTAGGATTGTAGGTAACAGCTAAGGCTTTATGTATGAAAACGATAAAAGAAACACAGTTCAGGAAAAAATAGTAGCTAAATAAATATAAAAATGCATTGTTAAATTTAACTACTTACCATGAGGTGGATGTCCAAATAAGCTAGTTATGAATTTACACTCAATTCTACGAACTAATTCAACAAAGCGTGTTATGCGGAATAACATTTCAAAACAAAAATTAGGGCCAAATGTCGTCGAAAAATTTAGAAGTACACACTACAACAGGTTAAATTCTTTGAAAATGTCGCACTGTCAACAAAACTGTCAGTGACCCGTTAAAATACTACTCTTTGGTGACAAACATTCAAAGAGTCAACAAAGAGTAATAACCTCAAGGAGATGTAAAGTATAGGGAGTGCTTACTACGAACATTGACGTGTGAACCTTAAGGACATGAAATGACACGGAATAATCACGCCAATTTATAAAAACTGTTAGTTAGAAATGGCGGATTTTACAAGGGATAGCACTTAATGATATATTCAGTTATAATCACAAGCCATTTATTAATCACCAATTATTTTTAAAGTAGCTCCTTAAGAAGCTCAAAATTTCTTCGAATAAGACGTTTTATGCTAAAGTGTAATCTCGTTAAATTCGCAAGATCTCCCTTTTTTTCTCGTCCGAGATCAATCTCGCTAAAAATGGCTGAGGTCTCACGAAAACGAAATTGCATCCCCTCAATGGTGATGATGATGAGATGCCGCTTTCTTACTTTTTTTGTTGCTTGTATGTTTTTTCCGGCCCATTTGCAATTAAATACAAAAAAAAGTTATTTTATTTAATTAAAGATAGATAATTTCGATTACGTCTGCATTTTTGTTAAATTTTGTCTCTGATAATAAATTAGACAGTTCAAAAGTAAAAATCCAATCAAATCGGCAAAGATATTTATTTTTAGGAATTTGAAAAATTTTAGGTGCTTTTCAAAGCTGTCGTAGCTCTAAAAAGCACCTATGAATTTTTCCATTTTAAAAGATGTTAACCTAAGTCTTTGTGTCAAACGTCAAAAGTTGTATAGCACAATCATTGATGTAGTAACCCTACAGATATGTGATATTGACAATTTACATATAATACATATTTATAGATTTATTTGATGTCAGAATGTGGCAAATTCGCCATTGGCTAGGTACATTTTGAGTGACAGTTGAGCTGTCAATGTGAGTCAAAAATCTCATAAAAAAAGCATTATTTGTTTAATAATGCTTTTTTTATGAGATTTTTCACAAAAAAATATTGTGAAAAATCTCAAAGAAAGCTCAAGTTGGTGTGCTAAAACATGCCTGCATGCTGTATTGTGGGTTTCAGTACTAATTTAAGTAAGAAACAACCAGATTTATATTTACATCGATAAAATCTGAATTTTACTTCGAAATAAGCTTGATTTCTAAATCTTTGAGAAGACGACTTTGATTTTAAAGAATGATCCATTATAATAGGTTCTATTAAATTAACTCTCTTATTATCTATATTTTATATTTTTTTCCGCAGAAAAAAATAGGACGTATTCTTGTATGAAAAATAGTGTTGTGGCACTGTCGATATTTTTTGTTGATGATTTTTATACTTAATTTCATTTCATCACTTCTGAAGAATTACAGTATTTATTCTTACTTTTAGATTGCTTTACACTATAGAAAAACGGCATGCATGGATTGATACCATTGGTGTGGAAAATATTGATATGTCAAAAAAAGATGTTAGTTTCCACCTCAACACAACAAAATTACCCATAGAACCCTTAAGAAACTGGAGTCTGAACATTATCGAGAAGGTGTTTGAGATGTGGGTAGTCAATAGTTTCACCAAATTTATTTCACTTATTTTTGATTTTGATTTACAATTATATTCGGAATCATAGTTTCTTCATTCATTTCAGTCATTAAGAATAGAATGGAACCTGTGCCTATGAAAACAGCATTTTGTCTGCGACATAATAGGAGCATATTAAATCGTTTTAAGGGTATTTAATACGATTGATCAGTAAATTGATTGAATCAGTCCCATTTTTAAAGTTTGTATTCAAGTCTAAATGTATTCAGTTTATTTATCTGGGGGCACGGCAGTGCCCCCGCCAAGTCGAGCGCGAAGCAAACACTGCCGTACCATCCTTTACAGGATCCATTTCGCCGCATTTTCAGGCCCCGATTTGAGAACCTTTGGATAATACCAGAGCGCTGAAATTTTCGTCATCTAGTAAGATATAATAACTTACTTTAAATCCAAAATTTTAAGTCTGTAGGTCATTTAGTTCCGACGTTAAGCGAAAGCAAAGTTTCACATTTTCGACAGACACTCACTCACTCACTCACGCACTCACTCACTCATGATCATCAAAATAGAACTAGTACTTCCCATCAACTCAGAAAGCTGAAATTCGGTACAGAGTTAGGGTTTAATGGCTACATAAAGGGAAAACTTCGAAAATCGAAGATCTGGAGTACCTGGTGACCCTGCTTACATAACAAAATCATCAAAATAGAACTAGTACTTCCCATTAACTCACAGAGCTGAAATTTGGTACAGAGTCAGGGTTTAATGGTTACATAAAGGGAAAACTATAATAACTTGGATAATCGAAGATCTGGAGTACCTGGTGACCCTGCTTAGATAACAAAAGAGCCCAGCCAAACTATAAGAGATTCACATACCGCCTTTAAACAATATATATTTAACATGGTGGGCCGCTTCATCCGATGTCAAAAATCGGGGGGCACGGTAGTGCCCCCGCCAAGTCGAGCGCGCTAGACCAATACAAACAGACATGTTGGTGCACACAAATATTTGTAGGTACTGCCCTACGGAAATTCTGTAATAGACAAAACGCGTCTTTTATCTTAGGCTCATATTATTTAGAAACATATTTGAGTTAGAAAAGGATGGTGCTATTAATTCAACAACGGCCAAGTCACACAACATCAACCATAATAATTAATTAATTGCAGTAAGGAACCTTAGACTTGGCACGTCTTTGTCTTGATTTCATTACTTTTTAGAGATAATCAAGCAGCTCCATCGAGACTTGGCTAGATTTTTTACAGAATGTTTTTGGTGGGATAAGTGGCAAACACTAGTCGTCTTTTTTATTCTGAATGTTTTTGTTATGCCAACACTTTCACATTGTTAAGCAAGTAGTGAAATGTACGCAAAATATAAAAATGTGTATGTGTGTTGCTACTACATTCGGAACAGTTTCTCGGTTATTTTGTGAGCATATACCGTAAAGATCAATACTGTATTAAATAATTGTTTACAACGAATATGTTTTTTGTTTACTTATTCTTCATAATTACTTTCCATTAAACAATGATTCATCCATCTATATGTCACTGTAAAAGTCGGAAGTGCGATAAGGCATACTAACACATTTTTGTCATCCGACTGAGATATGGCGGTGCACGGTCAATACCTACGAATTTCACTCAAAAAGAAGCTTAAAATATTTACTTATAGAACATATCAGTGCAGTAACTAATTGGAAACTTATCGATATTATGAGGCGCCATTCCTAATAAAATCCGCCATTTACGACTTGTAGATTTTGAAAACCAACACGACTTTGTCATAGTTATAACATGTCTTCTTATATTATGTCTATGATCACAATACTGTGCTAAACACTTGAAAAATGCGGCATGTGGTGAGGGACCGAAGATTTTATCATTCCGTCCCGCTTTTTCACATGACTTCGTCATAAGTTACTCTTTGTCTTGTGTGAATGCTACGTCTGTCTACGATTATTATTCTATGAAGAATTCTCTAATAGACAAAACGTGTCTTTTATCTTAGGCTCATATTATTTAGAAACATATTTGAGTTAGAAAAGGATGGTGCTATTAATTGTATAGAGCGCTATCCCTTTCTTACTTTACTAAAGTGAAAATCAACGCTTGAGTCTCGTTATAGAATACGGGCCTTAATATCCTCTCTCTTCAACCTATCACAGTCCACTGCTGATGGTCTCCCCCATTTTGCGCCAGACATCCCGGTCCTCCGCTTTTCTCATCCAGCTTCCACTAGCGACCTACGAATAGATAATTATTCCTATATAATTTCTACGAATCTATGGTTAGTCAAAATCCATGGTTTCAACGTAAGAAATTATGGTCTGAATAAATAATAATATCGATAAATTACCTGAATACTTCATAGGATAATTACTCAAGTTTTAGTAATTATTATACTATGGAATACTTAATCAGAATGGCAACATTTTACAAAATGGCTCTTGACATTTGACAATCAGCTGTATGAAAGTGGGGAGGAAAAGGCGATCTACTGTATTTTATGTTCGTTATGTAGTTCATGTCCTCAAGCGTTTCGTTGCAGTTGTTACTATGGCGTGTTTAAGTTCCAGTAGGCTCTGTGCTCGTGTTCAAGATAAGTTATTGTGTCAATTCGGACATAAAGTTCGAAGACAAACTGTATTTGTGAAACTCAAACCTCCTGGACCATCTCCATTACGAATATTTGGAAGAACTTGTCAGGTTAGTGGATTTTTATAAATTGAAAACAATACGAAATATATATATCCATGTATATCATTGCCAATTATTATTTTTTATTATTATGTAATTTATAATATGTCATTTCATTCAATAAGAGGACTTTTACATAACTGCAAGCATGACAGTTTAACCTCACTAATGTCAGCTGATTGAGGAATCTTAAGAATTTCATATTGTTTTTTTTTTAAATATTTATTGGGTCATCTCTTAGTCGTACGTTGCGACAAACACAAATAAATCGATGTAAATGCTTAAAGTGAAATCTTCGCGTGTCAGTGGACAGTAGATTACTTTGTCCGACTAAGTTTTTAGTCTTTATAATAGTCGTTTACTCTATTAATTTTATTATTCCTTGATTTTATTAACCTGAACATATATATCTAATGATTTTTAATCTTATGCTGAGTAATTATTTAGGTTATTTATAATATAAATAATTTGAAAGTGTTTGTCCTTGTAATTATCGTAACAAAGATAATTACTGAAAAGTGGTGTGTGAAGTCAATATAAATGTTGAGTTCTGCCGACGAGATAGAGGCTACGGTAGGCCGGCAGGCCGCTCAGCGGGTGTGACAGGGGTGCGCTGGCGCGTCTTGCTTTCTCGCGCAGTCGCAGCGTGCGAGCATGCAATGTCCAATTTCAACGACTAGCACTAAACTTTCTAAGCAACAATTATTTTTCGCATTAATATTTCATTCGCAATTGATGATTAGCCGATTTCTTCGATTTGAAGTCCTCATTGGCTCCGCGGATACCGAATCACAACATTTGCTTTTGTGTACTGTTTTAAATCTTTGTTGTTTCTAAACTTAGGACAGATGTGTGACTGTACTAAGTTTAGAAACAAACTTCTCAAAAGTTTCATTAAACATTCTGCAGTCAGTGAAAGTTGTGTGATGATTCGTTGAATTTTTTATAGCTCGAAAACTGGGTAAGTCACCTGTCGAAGGAGTGTTATAGCCTTTCTTATTTTAATTCTAGTCCATGTTGCGAACATTGACCTCAATAAAGCGAGACATTGCTTCTCCGTGAGATGCTTTACGCAAGTTACCAAAGGCCGCGTTATATGGAGAGTTGATGAGCCTCAAATTCTCGAGTAGTTATGGGTTTAAAATAATATTTATACATTGCATAACAAGATGGGATTATTATATTAAATCACGCCATTCCTATCGATATAAGCAATGCTTGAAGACATGAATGAATGAACACGCAACGGCCTGCGTAAATGAAGCTTAGTAGAAATGCGGAACACAACTATTTGTTCAGTAGACATCATTGTATAAGAGTTTGCGGCTTAGCATACAACATAGCATATGTTATTTTCGACTTACAACATTTTCTTGAATCTTAAATTACGTGATGACAATACAAAAGGGCGTAGAAAGCTAGTCGTTATCTGCCGTGGCTTTAATTCTTTGAAGTTTTTTTATAAATCTGTTCTACATATGGAATCATCAGCATCCTCAACACGTAAAGGGTGTATAGGCCTTAGTCGTCCACATCCTTTGAATCTCTTCGCAGGCGTGCGCAGGTTTCCTCTCGATATTTTCTTTCACCGTAAGAGCGTCGGATAACGTACTCGTAAATATAATTTCGAAAATTTGAAATGAAATTAGTACGTGGCGGGTTTTGAATCTGCGTCCTCCCGATCGGAAGGCTACAGTCCACACCATTGAGCCACCGACGCTCTCACATGGATGAATATATAATGACATCTAGGTTGTATATATATAACACAAAACGCCAATTAAATGCGTTAGAAAAATGACAATAACTAATGTATTCCAGTACTATTGAATCGTAGGTAATCATATTGGCTGTTTCCTAATAAACACGTTGAGTTCAAATAATTATACATTAACAGCAGTAAATATTTACGCAGATAAGTTGCCACGCGAGCATTGTAGAAGGCCCGGCATCATCATCAGCTCATTAAACGTCCCCACCGAGGGGCACGAGCCTACCCGTATAGGGTGATTAGGCCTTAGTCGTCCACGCGGGCCCAGTGCGGATTGGACGACTTCACACACAACCTTCGAATCTCTTCGCAGGCGTGCATGAAGGTTTTCTTACGATGTTTTTCCTTCACCGTAAGAGCGTCGGATAACGTACATATATTTTCGAAAATTCGAAAAATACATTGGTACGTGTCGGGATTTGAACCTCAGCCCTCCCGGTAGGAAGGCGACAGTCCACACCACTGAGCCACCGGCGCTCTAAAGGCCCGGCATGTTTAGCGCAAAATGGGGAATAGTCCAGCAGTGAACTACAACAGGTTGAAGATATATGTGTAGATATATTAAGATGCAACTAGAAGTCATTGTACGTAACAATCTTATTTTTTTTATTCCAATTATACATAGGGTAGGTTCAGTGTCTAAACACTGGATACGTTATTTTACCAACTGAATTATTAGTTGATGAAGGTACACTAAGAAGTAAAATATTTCTACACTAAAGCTGACAAGTAAGGTCGATTTTGTTATTTTATGATAGGCCAAAACAACTACAGAACGTAGTACAAGCGTTTGTGCGTGTGAGTAGATTGTTCATCGTGCTGTCAAATATCATATATTTGATTAACTATGGATCGTTGTACTGACCGTCCGTCGATTAGTACTGGATGTCCTTGCAATAGCTGGATGCTCAGCTTTGTACAATTAAGCAACCGTGTTTCGGTCGGCACCTGCAAACAATGAACTCATCAAAATTGCTTTGGAAGCATTATTAATTGCGTTGCTTAAGGTTTTATGATAGTACTGCAACATTCATTGACGAACCAGGGCGGTACAAACATTTGTGTTTGCATTGTTGTGGATGCAACAGTTCTATGTATAATATATATACATATATTGATAACAAGTATATAAGTATGCTTATCCGTTGTTAAAGTTGGTACCTACCCATAAAACAAGTTCCTTGCTTAAATTGGGGCTGGATGGTGCAGTGACAACAAACAACAACAAATCGTGTTTAATTAATAAACTGATGATGCGACGCGTTTTTTTATTACAATTATATAAAGCATCTTAGATAGATAATTTTACTGTATTAAATATGGGTGGTTATGGTGGCTTTTGGATGAAATGTAGGTGACCTTGACAATACCTGATACTTTGTACCGTCATTATGTGCTCGTAGTTAAATAGCGCTATGCAATTCTCACTAACGATGTACAGTTGCATTAGTGGATGCTAAGATTGTATGTACATAAATATAACCTAAAGCTATTTAATGGGCATTGCGATGTTTCCGTGAAATCGTGGCTCCAATGCCAATACAATCTACCAGTATTAAAAGGTAATATCTAATTTAAAACTCTTTAATATTTACCATAATATTTGGAACTCCCAGGATGTCAATGCGGTTTTCATAAAATGTGATGAAGATGATCATAAAGAATTTATGAAATAAACAATCAATTAACAATTAGGGTTAGGTTCCTGTTTAAAAGTAACCCTTTGATTCTCAAAAGTGCCTGGTCTTTGAGTTGAGCATTTATCAAGGTCGCAAATAAGGTACACTTTCAACATGTATGAAACGTAAGCGACTTCTTGTTTGCATGTTTAAATTTGGATTAATACGGAAGTGAAGGCGTAGGTATATACTGCATTTACTAAGTGAATTGATTGCACTTAGTGTGGAACATAAATTGGCGTATTTTTTTTTCGTGTGGTACCCATATTGAATATCGTTTTCGGATACAGAGTTGTTTGGTAATCATAGCATGCATTGCTGGTGATCCAATGCCTAGTTCTCGTTTAAACTATAATAGCTACTGTAATATTTTCTTGAGTATTCGGTTGGCGGCCATATATTCTTCGCCTCATCTTGAAAGCTTCCTCATTCCTCTTTTGGATTTAGTAAACGAATTAAAAACTATGCACCGAAAAAGGTAGGATCATTCAAAGTAGAGGTAAAACTCAAAACTATCGTGTGCTTTTTCAACAAAAGCACACGATAGTTTTGAGTGTACCATAGCGTGAAAATTATGTCGAGTGGACGTTACAATGAATTTACTTCATTAAAAGATAATTTGGGCTTTTTTCAATTCTAAGTTAAAATTACCTACTTATTATTTTGCACTATGATAGTATTAAATAAAATATTTTAAAACATAGCTGTTAATGAGTAGTACATGTATGCTTTAGTAATAATATAATTCCACATTGCCCACAAATAAAACCGTCAGTCATAGGTTTTTTTCATCAAGGATATCATGTTTGGCTTTATGCTTTATATTAAACTATACTCAATTATACTCAACTTTTTTTTTTTTTTTTTTTTTATTGCTTATGTAGGCAGACGAGCTGGCGGCCCATCTGATGGAAAACGGTAACCGCCGCTCATGGACAACTGCAATGCTAAGGGCATAGCCATGCCGCTGCCTATCAAGAGGAAAGGGCTCTCTTTAAACCTCGTTTGAAGAAGGACATGTCGTAGTTATTAGGGAACACCGAGGCTGGGAGGTCGTTCCATAATTTGCACGCACGCGGAAGGAACGATCGCTGGAAACGAACGGTTTTGGAAGCGAAAGTTTCCAGGTGGTATGGATAGACCCTAGCTCGGCGTCGAGTCGTACGATGGTAAAACGGTGACACCGGCATGATATCAAACAGTTCCTTGGAGCACTCACCATGAAAAAGCCTATAAAACACACAAAGAGAGCTAAAGTCTCTCCGGAATTCCAAAGACTCTAAACTGTTAGTGAGATCAGAATCACCGACAATTCGGACAGCACGTCTTTGCAAAGCGTCAAATGGGTCAAGCTGGTATTTAGGGGCGCCTGCCCAGAGATGAGAACAGTACTCCACATGAGGACGCACTTGAGCTTTATACAACACAAGTCGCGGGCTCGATGCGAAGAACCGCCTAGACCTGTTCAGGACACCCAACTTTTTGCCAGCTAGTTTGGCTTTGTCCTCCAAATGACGCTTGAATTGGACCTTACTAGAAATCTCAATACCGAGGATTCCAATACTATCCGCTACAGAGAGAGAGGCTCCCTGAAAACTGGGTGCTACGACAAAAGGGTCTTTTTTTGCGGTGAATGCGCATACTTGCGTCTTCGTCGGATTAAACTCCACCAGGTTTAATTGACCCCATTCAGAGACTCTCTTCAACAAATATTCGACATCGAGCACTAAATCTGCTCGTTTCTCTTCTATAAGCCACGAGACATACCCTGAATGCCGGTATAACGAGCATCACCCGTACTGTCATCCGCATAGCAATGCATGCCCGGAATTGAGAGCATGTCATTGATAAACAGGATGAACAGCGTCGGGATAGCACCGAACCCTGTGGAACGCCAGCGTTTATTGTCCTTATTTCTGAGCAAGAACCGTCGACAACGACTTGTATGCTACGACCATCTAAAAAACTAGCGATCCAACTGCAGAGTCCTACAGGGATGCCATAAGAAGACAGCTTTGCTAAGAGAGCCCTGAGACCCTATCAAAAGCTTTCGCGATATCGAGGCTGACTGCTAGAGCTTCGCCACCACCGTCCAAAACTTCAGCCCAGCGGTGAGTTAAGTAAGCCAAAAGATCGCCAGCAGAACGACCATGACGAAAACCATACTGACGGTCATTTATGAGCTGGTGCTTCTCAAGGTAACGAAGTAGTCTGGTGTTAATGACACGCTCCATTACCTTGGACAACAGGGACGTTACCGCAATGGGCCTATAGTTAGAAGGGTCCGACCTGGCACCCTTTTTGGGTATGGGATGTATGTGGGCGACCTTCCATGAGGAAGGCATCCTTCTGGAGTCATACGAAAGACGGTAGAGACGCGTTAAGACAGGAGTCAGCTCTGGAGCACACGTCTTCAATACAATTGCAGGGATGCCGTCCGGTCCACTCGCCTTATGGACATTCAATAGTCTAAGTTCGCAAACGCACCATGCACTGGGTAATGCGGATCTCAGACAATGAATATGAACAATCAGTGATGGTGGGCGGCAAGGCTCCTCCATCGTCCAATGTAGCATTTGAGGCAAAAATACCAGCCAGCAAATCGGCTTTCTCTTTTGAACCATGGACCAGACTGCCATCAACTTTTTGCAGAGGTGGAAGAGTAGACTGGCAAAAATTGCCCTGAGCAGCCTTGGCAAGAGACCAAAAGGCCAAAAGACCCGACTCGAAATCCTTCGACTGTAGTAATAAAAATCTATACAAGTAATATAAACAATGGTAGCTGGCATCAATTAAGTTCGTATTTTGTAATTGGGCAAAGGCAAAGTACAGGGGATTGGTGCATAATGGAGACAACCTTGGCCAGACTGCGAACGATACATGGCAGTTATAATGACTTAATTTAGCAGTTATCAGCATGCAATTTTTTTCAAGATTGCTTTATTTATTACATAAAAAATATGGGATTTGCTCTAATTTACAACTATTTATCACTCCGATTATCGTTTAAATCGGACATTAGTATTGTGTCCGCACCACTCGTCTGCCAATACTTACTGGTGTTCTTAATTTGTAGCCTAATATGTGATCGTTACTTCAATCAATCAGCCTATCACCGTCCACTTCTGAACATAGGCGTCCCCCAATGAACGCCAACAATCCCGGTCCTAAGCAGCCTACATCCAACTTCCACCAACCACCCTCATATCGAATGCTACAGGCCGAGTATCAAGAGGCCACGCGCTACAGCACCTAATAAGCCAAACTGAGATCCTCCTTTATGAAGTTAAAAAATATAACTTTTTGACGTAAATGTTTCATTATATAATCGTTATATTAAGACTAGCTTAAAAACCACACGTGTACCCTTGAAACGGCTAGATTAAAAAAATAACTCTGAATCCTGAAATAAAAACAGGGGCCCCTTAGCCGAATTTGTTACAAGCCCCGCGCTGTCTTAATCCGGCATTGGCTCTATCCTTTCTTATTTAAAAAAAATAAAAAGTTAAGTATGAGAAAGCGTTAATTACGTTGAATTCCAACGAGGCTATTACATTAGTCGTCATTTGTACTAGTATTTCGAACGTATTGATATAAAATGGTGCACAGACGTATTAGTGGATTTACGACAAAAAAATCAATGAAAATTATCCTTTTTTTGCTATTTTCTACTTTATTTTATACGGTCAGTAAATGCATCTGAATATTACTAACAAAAAAATGCGAAAGAAAATATTCGATTACCATAGCCAAATAATGCTTACTTTTGGACAATGGCCTCCCTCAATCATTTTTAACATTGAGGGTACCAACCAAGCAATGCACCACACAATGTGCACGTAGTTGAGGTTTGATTGCGTTCCGAAAGATGTTTTTATGTCATAAGTAAACGGACGGTCTGTTCGCTCACCTGGTGGTCAGTGATACGCCTGACCATGACAGATGCAGTGTTAAAGGAAAATAATTACAGTAGGTAGTCATTATTTTCCGTCAATACTGCCTTGCGCCTGTCACCCGAGACGACAGATGTAAGGTCTCTTATACCCGGTAATTTTTCTAGCTACAGTGCCCTCATTCCGAAACACAGAAGTGCAAAACTGCGTGAAAAAGTGCAACACTCCTATTTGACGGGACGATAATAATCTGGAGCTGCGGTGATACCTACCTAGAGGACTCGATACCAAGGTTACCACCTAGTAAACTGGAACCCCTTACACTTTCTTAAGCCGGGGTTACACTAATGGGAAATGACATCCATTATCGCGACAATTACGCAATAATTTAACGTTTAACGGCTGTTTTAACGTATTAAAAATTATTTTAATAATTATCGCTTAATGCAGCATTATACTTACTTTAATTATGTATGAGTTTTGTCATTTTTAATATATATCACGAAACAGTGTTTATTTATTTTATTCATCTAATTAAAAGTAACTTCAGAGATCAAAATAATGACCCGCCCTACTGAATGTTGCTATACTGTAAATAATTTAAAAAATAGTGCATTATATATTGTTTATATAACTTATATATAAATTATATTTGTCAAACAATACTTAAGTGTTTTGATCTTAATGCAGCAGATGGCTGCACGCAAGCCCCGCTGCACGCGAGACTCAATTTGATTTGCCGACTACTACTTTAAGTTTGATATTGACCCTTTTCGTCTGACCTACACTATGTCGATTACGTAAGTAAATATAGGAATTACTTGCCGCTAATCTTCGAAATCCGTCTGCATTCCGAGGGCAGTTAAATTGACAAGAATCTTAGATAATACTCATTCATTACGCAGATAGTGAAAAAGTGTTTATTTTGATCTTACTGGCGTCACCTTTATTTAGCATATTTTTATTTTCAATAATCCCAAATAACCTAAGATCAGGAATATATTCTTATTTATTGATTACTTTATGTTATTATGAGGTGCGAGATACGGCATTAATATTCTCTATGGTTTCATCGTTGACGCATAACTTATTTAGCATCTCCATAACAAGCGTTAGCAACTGTAATGTAGATCCATTTTGACAGTTGTAACTTACCACCGGGTAGGCAGTTGTTGCAATAAAAAATAAGAAACCTAACTATACGTCTTTTGAACTAATTTTTTGTACTTTGTAATATTGTGACTTCCAAAAAAACTTTGTTCGACGTTAAGTATATTTGATTGATATATGTGCCTATATCACAAAATTTTTAAAGAGTTTTGGACGACCTATGTATATAACTTTAGTATTAAACATTTAATTTTTTTTGCAGCTTTTGGGGGCTGACAGACAAACTGACATCTAAGTTATTATCTGAACTCTTATATCGTACTTTAGAAGTATATTTAATACATTTACATATAAAATATTTTTATTTCTATAGTTCAAAACAGTATGAACTAATATTGTGTTGCTGGTTATGTATACACCACTCATAGTTTAGAGTTGGCGGTTAAACATAGAGAGACTGCTTTCGATCTCATTTTTATTAGTTTTAAGTTTTTTTATTCATGATGGGCTTGTTCTTAAGCACATACTATCGTAGTAGAAGAGACTTAGAGCACTAATATGGAGCGAGCTTGCAAAGAAAAAGCCTATTCACTCGTATTTTGAATGACAAAGGGTTGTATGTGGCTGACAACACAGACGCAGGCAGACCATACTATTCATTTGGAATACGCATAATCAAAGAAGACGCGAAACGCTTAGTACCTAGTGGGGACGTCATCTACAAACGGATGACATTTTTCAGTATGCCTTGATGACCTATGTTGAAAGGGAGACGATGGGATCAGTGCATGGAGCTCGGAAGAGCACTCACACAAGAAGAACCTGTAAAATAACGACAAACATGCGACTTTACTGCTGTGGGAATAGGCCTTGCAGTTTAGAATTAACGAGTCCCCTATCGCCAATGAGTTTCTGTCTTAAATTAATAAAACTTTATAATTTAATCATGAGACATTAATATAAGTACTTACTGGACCCGGATTTTTGTGTCATATCGGTTATTCGCGTAAACAACTCTTTAGTTTATGTACCTTACTCTAAACAGGTATTTAAATGCTTGATCGAAATTGGTGGTCAATCTCTAGAATTACTGTGGCATGAATAGTTGCCTGATTTTAAAATTATTCCGTCTGCATGCCTTCTTGTTTAACGACTTGGTAATTGGCGTTCGTTGTACAATTACACCACGATTATTTTGCAAGTGCATCAATATAACTAATTATTTCTACCTATTGAAACATAATATATCTGAGAGTCCATATTCGCATAGGGGTCAATATTTTATGTCATGTGAAAAGCAAAAAGTTGCAAATTAATATGAAATTATGATATTTTAGGTAGATTCACACCTCTTTGTCAATGCCTTCTTATAAGTGGTTGGAATACGCTATAGAAATGTTTAAAAAGGGGAACACTGTGTTTCCGTAGTGCTGCTAATGAAATCAATTATTTTGATCTTTAGTCTTGACGACCAACATACATTATCATTTACCTTCCAATAATACGCCATTGCCAAATAAAGTAGTTAGCGTGTAACGATTTATTCGGACATACATAATTAAATTCTGTCATTAGTTGAATGTCATTGAAAATTTCGCAATAGGTTAGGTGTTAAACCAAAGGTAAACGTCAAATCGCAACTAATTTTATTTTAGAATGGCGGTCAGTGTCAAACGTTTCTAAAACTTTTGGTTTGGTTATATTAATGTACCAATACAGGTGGGAGAACAGCATATAGCGCTGTGTTTATGATTTATTCGAATTAGTTACTTATGTTCCAAAGTTTGCAAGCTTGTAAAAATCAACTTTTATATCTATCATATTCATTTGTTTGCTTCAGCCCGGAACTATACAAACTGTAGTCTACTTGTACCTAACGAATCTTCTTAAATTGATTTTTGTTACACGGTATACTCTTAAGATTGTCTCTCAGATATTTTCGGATCTTTTAGTATGCCAATTGCGATGAATCATCATGTTTACATCATCATAAGTCACTTTAATTTGCTATTTCTGCGGGCTGTTTCAGTTACTTTAGTTAGTCTTCGGATATACTACGAAATACGCCTAGACAGATAAACTGACATCCAAGTTATTACCTGAACTTAAGTATTGTTTGACAATATCCTCACTTCGGATCCAATTGCTTAAGGAAGCACTTAACATACTCTCTCAAGAACTTTGAGCCTATTCGTAAATAATTGTCATCATTATAACAGCATAATGTGGTCCCTGCTGAACAAAGTACTCTCCTAATTTCGTCCACGCGGACCGATCCCTAGGGCACTCGATATACATCTTAACTAAGGAACCAGTCCATCTGGTTGTGTTATTCTGTTATTCATAAATACAAATATTTTTTACCATTTTTGTCTCGCAAATAAAGAGAGAACCCTAAACAAATATGCAATGAAGTCATAGTATTTTGGTACCTATATTGTTAGTAGCGCGTTGATGTCGTTTCTCTTAGACAGCGCACGCGCAGTTGCTGTGAACTAAATAAAATAAAATTATATTATCTACGACGTGATCGATAAAGCGTGTATCCTTTTTAGGTTTATACTCA
>PQWD01000728.1:83741-111926 GCA_019425675.1 Leucinodes orbonalis
GTTGAGAATATTTTTTTGTAAATACATACATATTATACGTTGAAACACCCACACCATTACAAAGGGACATGTTTATGCACACAAATGTTTGTAAGGCCCGGGGATCGAACCCAGAAACCTGGGCGTAAAAGCCGATGTTTCGATATTTATTCTAAATGTGGATAAATCTCATGACTATCTAAGGGTTATTTTATTAGAATCTGTTCATTTATTAAAGAAAGATTATTTAAGAAGAATTTATTTCAGAAATTATTTACCTTTTGTTTTTGTCTTACTCTTTTTGTGTATTTGTTTTTTCTCTTTCCAGTAATTGTTTTGTAAATATTTATGGCTAAATATTTAAGAAGAAACATGTTTTTCTTCTTCTTCATTTACCATTTATTTTGTTGTAAGTGAAAAATCGTATTAGTATGCTTGGTTGTGTTAAACTTAAAGAGTGGCTCAGGTGACGTGCGTGAAATCGGTTGGAAGTAATTATTATTCAACGCACTCGGGACGTCACAATGAATTAAGGATGTTGCCAAAATGCCTCGGAAGCATTTGAATAAGTAAACCTTTCAGTTTTTGTAGGGTAATGAAAACATTTAATCCATGGATGCGGCGCAAATGGCATTTTTGCTGGCGATTTGCCAATTTAAGATAGCGTTGATTTTTGTTACCAAGTGTCCCGGTTTGCGCGGGACGTCCCGATATTAGGGGTCTGAGGATAAGTCCCGATCGGGGCGCTAAATGTCCCGATTAATTAAAGAAGAAGAACAGATGTTTTATTAAAAAATTATATGGTTACGCTACATAATTTTTACTGTTACTTGTCCCGATCTGCAACCTCAAATCCCGATTTTTTGCCCCGTGTCCCGATTTAAAACAAATCGGACCTGGCAACACTAGCGTTGACAGTCATAATACGCGACAAACACATAAGAGTTAAGTCATACTGATGAACAAATAACTGATATACTTTTTAAATATGTACATGGGTCTCAACAATGGCTGAAATAAAGATTGACATGTCAGATATTTCACTTAATAATGCGATAAAAGCAAAGAGGATGCTCAAACAATGCTGTGGTGCTATTTATTGTGTTTACAAGACATGTTTAAAAAACCTAGTGCTCATAGTTTGCACTATGGAGAATGTGTTGACTTTATTATTCGGTATTTAAATATGTATCATCAATAATTTGAACCTAACTAAAATGACACTGCGTTAGAATTCACGCGTAGGGTTTTAGAGCATTAAGAGGTGCAAAAGTCTTGCCTGGTCTTACAACAGCACCTGAAATTAAGTGGCACACCTGGTCTTCAGGTTGAATCGGAGTAATGGGTAATTCATTTGTACTGGTTAAGTGATTCCTCCAAGGAAAAAGATAATCATTGTATTCCTAATTTGACTAATGATAGGTTACCGAACACTATAATCATATTAATGTTTCCCACCATGAACACGTGTTACAGATTTTGTCCCATTACATTTCACCTAGTAATCTAATCGAGGCCGCGCCCATTGTACGGTACGATTTCCAATTTACTGTAATAACTGTTTCATTGCTACGACTACTGGCTGCTTAAGTGGAACATTAATTAGTCATGGTTATTTACTGGAACATTTTCGTGCCAGTCTGCGGAAAAGGTATCCTTTTATGTAATAATCATTAGCTAAAATCACACCAAATATGCACTTGGGAACCATCGACGCTTTAAGGCGCATATGCAGGGGACACTGTCGACGTGGCAAGGGGGTCGTGAATTTAATACCTTTCAAGTAAAACATTTGTGTTTAGAGATCCTTATATTTATTTACATGCTAATTTTAGCCAATACGACTGCCTTAAAAAGTTAAATTACAATCTCGTTTAGGCTAAGGCAGGTACCATGTACGAGTAAGTGTTATTCGTAGGTTTACATTATTTATTATGCATACAATATTAAGTTCAGGTTTTGGATACATTTTAAATAGTTGTACATCTATTTTTACAAGCATTTCGTAAGATTTTTTTAGTAACAATACAAACAGCTACATGCTATGAAATAATATTTCTTAGAAAAATAAAATGGGTCTGTTAAAGCTTTTATCACTGTTTGAACAAAGAAGTTAAAACCAATTCATATATAAAGTGCAGTGTCCTTTAGGATTTTTTATTTGCCAGTCTAAAAAAAGTCAATGTTGCCCTCTTATGACTAGAACTGCATAAAAGTGTACTTCTACACAATGCTGTCCAAGACCGTGGAATAATTGAATTAATTATAACAAATATGTATCCCCCTTACGAGTTACTACGTGCCAATGCATACGGTGTATTGGTGTTGCAATGTTCGGGGCCCATCAGGTGCGGGCTGCACCGGCTGCAGTTGCATAAACTGCGTTGCGACATCGCGTATCGCGGTCACTGCCGCGCGGGCGCATAGCTAAGGGCACGCTACCGCACCCGTCCAGTGCTAGAAGCGCCCATTTCTACTCAACCCTACTATTATTACTTTAACCCTACTACTAATACTATTACCTTACCATTATTGCTATTGCCCTACTGCTATTACTATTACCCTACTACTACTACTCTACCATTATTACTATTGCCCTACTACTATTACTCTACTACGAGTACTATTACCTACTACTAGTACCTACTTCAATATATACTTCCGGTGTAAGCTTTGCTTCTAATTTTCAATTTTGGTCTGGGGTACCATAGCTGACAATTAGAGATTGGCATTGTATGACGTAAGCTGCTAATATGTATTTATAGAGTCGGGGTCGTTCATGCATTTGTAAATGATATAACTGTAGTCTCGATGTTGCCTGTTTTTTTGCCTTACTTCGGTTGAGAATACAATAAAGTACTTAATAATCAGGATAGGTTACTTGCGATCTTTTTGACGGGCTTACGGACACGGATGAATGTATTTCCATCAATGGCCGATAACTTTATGACGAACACATAAGGCATGCAATAATTTTTCAATTATATCTTGGGAGTGACCCGCGGCAGTTTCGCCGACGTTACTTATTCATAAAGGCGGACTCATTTGTATCGCCTGAGTATAATTCAAGCGAAATAAATTATGATTAATTAATCTGAATTTTATATACGTATTCACTAGTGTTTTAAATTGGATGCCACTTTGTATGATTTATAGTTAAATAAAAATAACCGATGCAAAAAATTTAAATACTCAGTTTTCATTTTTTTACTATAGGTTTACTTATTGCATACTGTGAATTGCATGAAAAATGGTGATTATAGTCACAGAAAAGCGAAAATTAAGATATCATTGTATGAAGCGCAGGTTGGTAATGATTGTTCAGCTGTCGCAATGGAATCAAAAATGAGGCCAAGTTTTCTTAGGGCAATGTTGAAATCTTAATCAATGCCAAGTTCACGTTTCGATTGGTCATATAATAAGGTAGACATATAATTTCAATATAAAATATTTAACGTTTTTAAAAAGCTAAAGGATCATGCTTATAGGAAATGTTTTTTACACCCTTGAATTTTCAACATGTATTTTTTATAGGTATTTATTTCATGTTTTTTTTACTGACTACTGCTGTTGGCCGCAAATGGCCTTTACAGCTTCACCGGGCAATTGGCTCTGAGCCTTCATATTTCATGTATATTATAACTGTTGCAACTGAATTAAGTATGATAAACCTAAAGGTATAATTAAAATGTCGGGGGCTATAAACGTCTATGACGAATGACATTTATTTTGTGCATTTTGTATCCTTGTTTGACATACCTAATGAATGTTGTGTTTAATTATAACTATGTGTGTCGTTGTGTACAGAGAGTGACAACATGCGGTCCCGCGTGCGGGTCGGGCGGCGCGAGTGCGGTCGCGGCGGGCGTGGCGCGCCGCCTCGCCTCCAGCCTCCAGAGCACCAGCACCGGCTCGCTGCCCGACTACGGCACACAGATCGTAGATCCGTACCGTCTCCTCGAGGACGACCTCAACGGGATCTATGAAGACATACGAGCGGTAATTATCAACAATTCATTCAAATATATACTCATAATTTCATATATAACGTGTTCCTATTGTAATCCACTATTTGGAAATGTCTCCCTCATTATGCGCCAGATATTCCTGGCTTTCGATTTTCCCACTCAGCCTCCCCCAGCCAACTTTCGCACCCGTGTATACTAGGCCTTAATCGTCAACGCGGGCTCAGTGCGTATTGACCGACTTGACGCACAACCTTGAAATGTCTTCGTAGGCGTGCGCAGGTTTCCTACTGATGTTTTTCTTCACCGTTAGAGCATCGTAAACGTACATATAATTTCGAAAATCTGAAAAGACGACGTACCAATACGTGGCAGGATTTGAAACTGTACCCTCCACATCGAAAGGCAATAGTCCACACCAATGAGCCACCGACGCCCTAAAACCATCTTACGTAAAATAAAAAATTATCGCATTTTTATATCTTAATCTTCGACGTAAACATATTGGCTACAAGATACGCTTTATCTTCGCTTCTTTATTAAATGCATCCTATTAAACCAATCACAGTCCACTGCTGGACATAGGTATCTCCCATTAAATGCATCTTAAGTATATTTCCTAATGAGCCTATTTTTGCGTACTATTTTTCTTTAAGGCTTGAAGCGGTTTTGATACTTTTCATTGACATTTAATATTAATTTAAGAAATTTTTGTTTTTTGGGCAATATTTGTTTAACACTATTGGGTAATAGTTGTAAGCGCTGAGAACAATATTTCCCACATTCAGAGAGTACAAAGTTCATCGCATTTAACAAAACATTGCTTCTTGTGATACCTAGTTGTTATAAATTTTCAATCAGTTCAAACCTTATTTATTCCGTCATTCATCTATTTGAAATACAATTTCATTCAAATACTAAGCAGTATTTTGTCTAAACGGTTACTTTGCGGTTCATCTGGTTTACATTCATTAAATTACGTTGTTTTACAATTAGGCCATGCATGAACATGGAGAGTCATACTAGTGACTAATAATAATTCTAGTTTATTAAATGATTAATGCTATTGTACCGTCCCTTATCTCAATGGAGACAGAATGGTATAGTCATATATCATATACGTAGACGGCAAGTGACTGTCGTAAATTGAGATACAAAAAGAAGGCAAAAGTTAACACGCATTGTAAAGAGGTCATCCTTCGTGTCGGGGACTTACCTTATGGAAATATGTGGCATTTCCCAGTCTCGACTGTATGTTTACTGTTTATAAAAAGGATTTAAAAACGTGTTGAGAAGCAGCGATATAAAGCAAATAGGTAAGCCGCCAAACTAATAGAATAGCATATTATTAAATGTATTTGTTTTAATGTGTGATTTTTGTATATTTATTTAAAATAAAAGATTATCTTTTTTTTCCCCAGCTTAGCTAGGAATCATGACGAGGATTATAATATAATTTGTGTATATAGGTGTTTCTATACAATTTACTTAGGAGCATATTCGGAGAAAGTTCGGATATTGCATGAAATCGTTCCATGAAGCCCATTCCTCCATTGGTCAACCACGCAGATGGTGAAGAGACATCCATTTACCTTGGAAATTCCGAGGTGTCATACTTAGCGCTTTGAATCCACATTTATTATTCACACTACAAAACTGTGGAATTTATTTGTGTGTTTCCCGAAGTATACAATTTGGGTGTCTTCAAGTCTAGAGTAAATAGGTATTTTCTAGGTCAGCGTTTTTTATCCTATACATCGACAGTGTTTAATACCAGACAAGGCGTGACTACGCTGGCCTATTCAATGTAAAAAAAAATGATAAAGAGTACATACTTAGAGCGTGGTATGTCCGTCGATCGGCAAGTGTGTCAAAGTCAAGAGGCGTCAGCGTGTTTGTTGCGCAATTTGCCCATCACCAATAATTGGGCTTAGGCCTGTAAATACTCGTACATACCAATTAAAGGAGGATCGATTCATTCTAATTATTGTTTATTTTTAAGAAAAAAAAACAGAACAACTCTTCAGCTCCCAACAAAAAACCCTATGAATTTCAGACAAACCTAAGTGTCACCCATTTGACCATGGTTTGATTACACCTACACGGTTTACCACGGGATTTTATATTTTCAAGCCAAACTTAAACACCGCTATTTGTGATATCCATTAATGGCACATGCGCAGTTGCGCTATCAAAGACTCATGTTCTTTAAGGATGCATGGTCGTATATCTATGTAAATCTTTCCGATGATAACTGATTCCGATATATTTAGATTTAGAATAACTGATTTGTATGAATCGGGATTAAATTCTTCAGGTAAATTTAAATAATTATGGTTGATATATTTGCGACGTCATTTTGAAGTACTTAAGTACGTAGGCAGTGTAGGCACTTAAGTTTATTCCTTTGTAGTCCTCTACTTATTTTTTTGAATTAAATAAAGTGGAAAGTCGATTATATTTTATACATTTTATTTATTTACTATATAAAGACCACAATGTAGTCGCTTACTTGTCACATGGGTATAATACTGTTTGTCTGCTGCGATGCGACTGATAAACTGATATTAACTGGGTACATTCCGCAGCACAACTGCCTTTGTGAATCAGGGAAACATACCGTAATGTTAAATGCATTTCCTCTATAATTTTAAAGTAAATGTGAAATAAAAGCTTATATAAAACATAGTCGTAACATGTTCGTCATGGAAAAGGTCAGCTCTTTATTGGTAATTCAGTGATTATTATCTATAAGTGAACAACTTAACTCATTTCCGAAATAGTAAGGACATCTCTTTAGGGTATCCAAAAAAGTATATAAGTATGTATATCTGTTATTTAATAGTCATATTATAGTTTTGGACTAGGTGGCGTTGTATGGATGGCAGAAGATATAAATTTATTTATCAAGTTGTGTTGTGTTGAAACAAACTCTTTATAATATACGATAGGTAGGTTAGAAAGATTGAGAGCGTTTAACTGCCATCTCACCTGATGAAAAGTGACGATTCAGCCTAAGGTGTATCACGCAAACTTAAATAATGCCTATTAACTCTTGCCTTGAAAACCCCTAAATTGTATGTAACGGGAAATACAGACGTAGGAATGTTATTCCACTGTCTTGCAGTTCCGACGATGAATGAACAGCCGAACTTTTTAGTACGAATGGGTATTTCGGCTACAAAGGGGTGGAACCCTTTCCTATGACGAGTTGTCCGATAAAGAAATGGTGCTGGAGGAATGAAATTGTGCAATTCCAACGCAAACTCTGTCCGTTGATCTTTCTTCCTACTGCATTGGGCAGATTCGTCCCACAAGTGTGAACAGTATTCAGAAGTCTTGTTTTACATGGCACCGACTTCCAAGTTCAATTGTTTTTACATTGACGCTCTTCGCCATTGCCCCGCTACTATCTTTGGATTCTAGTCCTTGACATCCACCAATTGGGCATTGATGGATAACGGTCCTTACCACTCATATACCACACAAAGCACACATGCTGCAGTGGAAACGTTCCACTGCAGCACACAGGTAGGGACCGTAATAGGCCAGTTGGTTTATTGATTATTTGGTTGTTATATCTAATCAAAATTATATACAGTAAATTTATTACCTATAGAATATTCAGCTTGGTTTCCAAACAAATCTTGGTCTAGAAACTGTTAATAAAAAAAAATATCTTCTCTTTTTAATTAAGATTTTTATGATTTTCAAAATTATATGAATGTAATCCGATGCTCTGACGATGAGGGAAAAGTTGAGAGGAAACCTGCGCACGCTTGCAAAGAGATTCAAACGTTGTGCGTTAAGTCGTCCAATCCGCACTGGGCCCGTGTGGACGACTAAGCCTATACACCCTATACGGGTAGGCTCGTCCCCTCGGTGGGGACGTTATAATGAGCTGATGATGAATTAGGAACTTTAGGAATGACATATTAGGATTTGTGATTACCCTTTACTATTAGGGCAGCTTGTTCGCCTACTTTCTGTTTGGAAAACGTGTCTATAACTAGGTCCGCTATGTGGTTACGAATGAGTGCTGACTTCTAAGCACCGCAAGTTACCTACAAGGCGGAGTAAAATCGCCATGTGTATAACCGGGTGTGGGAATGTGTGACGTTTCGACGGTGATCGCCTCTCGCGCCGGAATCTGGTTGCTCAATGCTTAACTTAGGAGTGGATACTAGAAACTATATTTTCAATGAAACGACCTTTACAGCTTTGTGATTCGTGTGAATATCGAATCCAATTTTAAAAATTTAAATATTTTGGATGACTTGTACGATCAGAGTATAGTTATGTTAATGGGTAGTCTAGTAAGTAAGCCAATTAGGTATACTGTTATTATATGATATATAGAAGTAATAAATAAATAAATAAAAAAAGCTCACGCCTTGGTCCCAGAGGGGTAGGCAGAGACGATGGAAGTAATAAAAATACATAAATTATATGAATACTGTGTATAAGAAGGTTAATGTTGTTCAAATGATTTAAAAATCGTTCTTAATTATAGACTTCAAACTTCAAACAAAAATCATCAGCTCAAATATCATTAAGAATATTTATCATGGCCACATTTCACGAATAAACGGAGATTCATGTGTGAGGTTTGTTTGACCTTGTATGAAGAATTGCTGACCTCTGAGATGTCAAAAACCAATAATAGGTTTTTGAGTTCACCGTATATTTAATGGATTCATTATTATTATTCAAGAGTGCAATAGATACCGATATCGTATATCCTCATATTCTAATACTACTCGTATATCTTCTACTCCCTTTACCAGCAAGCTTTAACCTACGTTAATTGTTATTGCATTATTTATCTGACATTGAAACATCCGTAAAAATCAACCCAGCCGTTCCAGGAACACATATTTGAGCTTGCGTTTCATATTACAGAAAGAAAATACAATTTTAAAGGTCATCAATGATTTTTCGTTATTTTCTACTTAAAAGTGAGCCAATTTTCTTAATTGTTTCGTTTTTCCTTTATGTCAATGTTTTTGCTTGTAGAAATAATAAGTGTGGTACAAATCCATATTATTTTTAAATGTTCAACAGGTACCTATTAAAAAATAAGATTTTTTTTATAAGGGTCACTCAACGGTACAGGTTAATTTCATCTGGTACGACGGACAGTTCAAAAGGAAGTTTCTTATACGACTTCTTATATACTGAATATTGTTTATTATTTAGATAATATTAAATATAAGATAATCCATTCATGAAACAAGTCCTCTTTTTAATGTGAGACGATGAGTAAAATTTATAAAAAGTGTAACAATGAATGTTGTGATAGGTCGGTCGATGGAAAGTGCCGTGAGAAACTGCGAAACAGTGACCTGCTTTTCGGACACCATACTACTAAACTTTCTTAAAATATATAAATAATATACCTCCATTAAATGCTAATTCTGCAAACTTCGCAAAGCGAAATACCGCACTTGCTTTATTTGTTGCAAAAAGGTGTTGATTGCAATGCTAGATCAAACTTTGATTTTATTGATAGGATACAGCGACTGACAAATTTTATCTATGATCATCATCATCAGCTCATTAAACGTCCCTACCGAGGGGCACGAGCCTACCCGTATAGGGTGATTAGGCGTGGACGACTCCACGCGGGCCCAGTGCGGATTGAACGACTTCACACACAACCTTCGAATCTCTTCGCAGACGTACATTAAGGCTTCCTCACGATGTTTTCCTTCACCGTAAGAGCGTCGGATAACGTACATATATTTTCGAAAATACAAAAACACATTGGTACGTGTCGGGATTTGAACCTCAGCCCTCCTCCTGGTAGGAAGGCGACAGTCCACACCATTGAGCCACCAACGCTCTACCTGCTATTTTTCTATGATATAAAAACAAAAGTGTCTCGGAAACAATTCCTCTTTTCTGGTTACAAAAAGAGGAAAGGGTAAAAGCAGGATAGATATCCTACTTTTTGAAATGTCGTCCAAGTTTTTAAAACATTAAAATTATATAAATAACGTCTATTAATTTACTTAGTTTAAACCTTTGTGTTTCACTGTAATTTCTTTTTACGGAATTATCAATTACCGATTTCATAGATTTTATTGTTTTTGACCACCTATTTTGGGGATGGATGCCCTTCGCACTAAACTAAACTTCGTAATAAACGAATAACTTTGTGAGATTTTGAGGGAAGTTGGAGTTTTCATAGAAAAATGATTTATGAATTAAAAATTTGAGTGTTTGACTTCCATCTCACCTGATGAAAAGTGACGTTGCAGCCTAAGGTGTCACGCAAGCTCAAATAATGCCTATTTACTCGTGCCCTGAAAACCCCTAAATTGTATCGGGAAATACAGATGTAGGAAGGGCATTCCACTGCCTTGCAGTTCGGACGATGAATAAAGAACTGAACTTTTAGTACTAATGGGTATATCAACAACGTCGAGTTGTCCGATAAAGAAATAGTGCTGGAGGAATCAAATCGTGCAATTCTAAAGCACAATCTCTTAACCTGTAGAAGACGGACAGACACAATAGTAAACGGCGATGTTCAAGAATTTGTAGCCTTCCAGCAACAGACACTCGGGCTTCTAGCTGGTATCGGGCAGATTCGTCTCACTAGTGTGAACAGTATTTGATACAAGATCGGACCTGCCTTACACACAAATCACACATTTGTTTTTGGTGAAAAGTATTTCGGACTTTGGAAAGTATGCCAAGCTTGCTTGACGCATTCTATGTAACCTCCAAAGTTGAGTTTCGATGAAAGGTCCTTACCAAGGAGACTCAGTTTTTGAGAGATCTCTACAGGTGCATTAAGGAAAGTGCCAAGTTAAACGGGCTCCTCTTAGCTAAGAACATACAAGCCTGGGTATTCCATTCATTAAACCTAACTAAATTATCATAGCCCTAATTGGCCACGGCCTGTAGGGTTCGGTTGGACCGATTTCAGCTTTGGACGCTCTTGAACTCGATAAGCATCACTGAAAAAGTTACATTATAAATGTAATTGTATGTGATGCTTGGTTTATGGTTTTATATTTGCAGAACACGTATTATCTACTTTATACATGTCAAGTATCTAGGTAGATACTTGACATGTATAAAGTCCATTTTTGTCATTGCCTTTTTACTAAATTAAATGATCCATTATGATGAAAGCGGTAACTTATGTGTAATTATTTATTACGCGTTAATTTATATATTTCGGAAATACCAGGCGTAGAGCAAAACAGATTGTTTTGTTATAATGTAAATTATAAACGATTTAAATATGATAGTTTAAAATGGTATATATTTAAAGATTAGTTACTGTATACCTGTCATTCTGTGTTGAAGCACTGAACAAAGTCGCTATTCTCATTCAAACGTCTGCAGTTCGCTCAAACCGTGTATCCGGCCCAAACACAATAAAATTAGTGCAAAGCATCTTTATAATGCGCATTTGTAAATTTTTCGCAATGCTAATTTCGAGATTCACATTGTCCGCAGTTGCGAGAGGACTTGCGTCAAGTAAATGCATATGACACGGTGTGTTGCAAGCCTACAAAGCGTTTTAACCATCAACACTTAAGTGAATTATAACTATTACGCTAGGTCGTACGTACCTATTCACTCCTAGCTATTTTTATCGTAGCAGTATCTACAATGCGTAGCAAATCTACGGCCACGACTACGGTCATTTGGATATTTTTATGGAATCGTTTTCTGATTACTTCAAAGTATTCCAATAGTACAGTCATTTGCAATGAAATTTGTATGTAACTGTAAAAGCTCGAACAACGATAAGATTTATCGAAATGAGTTAGTAAATGTAAGTATTTCTGAAATGATACATTTTTGAAATTTTCCGAGTGTACATTTATTTGTAAATCTGCCCGTGTATACTTTTCATTGCACGTAACTGAACATTTTGTGCCCCTAAAGATATAAAATATAAACCAAGAACGGTTGGACTGATTTTGGTAATTATTTGGTAGCCATGCAAAACTTGGCTCTAAGCTGAGTCTTTACCGTCTAGTAGGATCCTCCGACGGCGGGATTGGTTCACAAGTTCAGTCACTCAACGCGCAATGGAGCGAGCTATGCTTGGAGTCTGTCTTAGGGATAAGATCAGAAATGATTTAATCCGCAAGAGAACTAAAGTTACCGACATAGCCCGCCGGATCAGCAAGTTGAAGTGGCAGTGGGCTGGTCACATATGTCGTAGAACCGATTGCCGTTGGAGCAGACGAGTTCTGGAGTGGAGACCGCGTCTTGGCAAGCGTAGCGTAGGTCGCCCTCCGGCCCGATGGACCTACGACTTGCCTTGTCTTGTCGCTGGTGGGAGCTGGATGAGAAAAGCGGAGGACCGGGATATCTGGCGCAAAATGGGGGAGACCTATGTCCAGCAGTGGACTGCGATAGGTTGAAGAGAGAGAGAGAGAGAGAGAGAGTATCCTCCGTAGAATACTCGTAAGATATCGTTCTGTGAAAAAGGAGTGTTTTAAGAAGACAACACTATATATATTGACATTAATGTATATAAGATTATTTTCTACCGTCGTCTCAAGTGACGGGTGGGTGGGAAAATGCATGCAATGCATCTATAGTGAATAGTTTCCTTTAAACCTGCTCCTGTCATAGGCAGGCAATAGGCATACAACTAACCATAAGGGGAGTTACCTGGACATCCCGTTCTCATCGTCATCAAAATATTTAAGAAATGGTGTCATTTGGTTGCTTGTACAATTTTCAGTTTTGTTGTGAAACTTATTAAAATAACACACAAACATTTATTTTTGATAATGCCCGTATAAGTAACAAGAACTGTGTCACGGTCCCTAATGCCGACCTTCAGAATTTGAGGTGTTTCTTTCCATGGCAAACAGTTACAAAAAAGCCAATAAAAATGTATAAAATCCTTGTACGAGTATTTCTCTTAAATCATAATAAATCTGAAAATTTGGTTAAGAAATTTATTAAGTACATCTCAATATCGCTAACTATCGCTATGATTAGCCATATATCAAATCCTTTTATTTTTTGTAGATATTAAAATTAAGATCAAAGTGTAATACCATAGAAAATTTCATAATCAGCATCTCATTAAACGTCTCCACCGAGGGGCACGAGCCTACCCGTATAGGGTGATTAGGCCTTAGTCGACGACTCGGGCCCAGTGCGGGTTGGATGACTTCACGCACAACCTTTGAATTTCTTCGCAGGCGTGCGCAGGTTTCGTCACGATGTTTTCCCTCACCAAAGAACGTATACTCACATTTATCTTCGAACATTCGAAAACACATTGGTACTTGGCGGGATTTTAACCTCAGCCTCCCGTAGGAGGTAACAGTCCACACCTAAAGTTACATACATTTTATTACCGATTGCGACAGATTACGAAAATTTTAGTTGATCTGTCAGCCCACATTCAGATTCGTTAGGATGTAATAATGTATGCCGAGTCATCTAGTAATAAACTTTTATATAAGAGTAGCAAAAGTTAAAAAAGTAACACCGTTTTTCGAACAACTAGGATAATACTAACTATGACAGTGATAAATCATATCATTTGACAGTGTTTTCACTAATAGATTGACAATGTATGTTTCTATAATAATATATAAAAATGTCTATGTGAAACTCAAAGTATTTATGTACTATACATTTCCTAATCAGTCACTTTAGAAAGTTGTTAGATATTGTTCACAATCAATTCACGTGTATAGTACATCATTTAGAATTATATCACAAAATAAAAGCAATCCTTGATATCATAAAACGAATTGAACCGGTTAAGTAGCCACTATGCTGGAACTCGGTGGTTTAACATATTTTTTATATCCATAATTTTATTGTAAACATTTATTTATACGATAACGGTACCTACATGAAAACTTGTTTAAAATATGCTTTGTCGTTTAGAATATCGGCGCTATTGCGACGCTTCATTTATAGCGTCGCAATGGCTTAAGCTGAGACGGAACCCTTTGACCTTTTTTTTTCTGTGTGTTTATAGTCTTATTTTAAAAAATATGTGCGTAGTATATGTAATGTTTTTTCTCGACTATGTTTTTTATTGTAAAGGTCAATAAATAGTTTTTCTTTCTTCTTCTTTCTTTCTTCTTTGTCATTTCCATCACGCGTATAATAATGAAGACTATGAACCTGTTTTCAAAAACTGAATTTATTATGAAATTCATGGAAGTATTTAAAGAAGGTGAAATCAGAATTTAGAACATAAGTGTATTATTCCTTTCCAAATTTCTACTGCGAATTAGTAGCTGCCATCATTAGATGTAAGTCGGGATTTGTCTTCCGAAGTGTAAGGCAGGGATTCTATTTCGAAATGATATTCTTCGGCAACTCATCTGTTGACTGACTAGCACGATCGTCATTTCAATGTGCAAGCCGGCACTACGCCTTCAGCATCTCAGTTTACAGTCGGATTAACATTTAAGATATTCTAAAAATAGATTATTATTATTTCGAAGACCCGTCTGGTGTAATGTTTGAGACGTCGACGGCGGGTTCTGGGTTCGATTTCCGAGTACAAACATTTTTGTGCATGTACATACACAAAAATGTTTGTGTCTTTTTGTTGGTCTGGTTGTTTTCTATGTAAAATATGTACTTATGTATTTACAAAAAAAGTGTATAAATATGTTTATCCGTTGTTTAGTATCTAGTTAGGCGAATGCTTAGTTTGGGGCTAGATGGCGCTTTCTGAATGTCTGTGACTAATAATAATTATTTATTAATTTATTTGTTGTGTCATAATTTACTAAACTTATAATTCCAATGGTTGTTGTGAATGCGGAGTACAGGTGTATAGCAAATAAAATTAAGGTGCATTTATCCACATATGATTGAGATTGTACCATAATATAACCTTCTGCATAAAACGATCAAACTTTATTCAGTTATTAATTAGACTGGATCCCAACTCGACTGTAGTTGTTTTGACCTGCAGGAGCTCCAGAAGAATACAAACCAGGCTGAACTGAACACCATAGCTACATACTACTTCGACGGACAAGGCAAGGCGCTGAGGCCCATGGTTGCGATACTTATGGCGCGAGCTGTCAATTATCACGTTTATGGTGAAAACAGGTAAATTAATAATTCTTCCTATCTTTTATGTATAATAATCAGGCATACACACTGTGGCGTCTAGACTAAAGCTTACCGTTATAATACAGGAAATGATCAATGGTTAATTATATTATAATATTTATAATATATATTTTATGTTAACCCGAAACCATTGGAACAGTAGCAGAGTTCTCTACCAGTACACCAATCGGTTTTCAAACGTGCACTCGTTTAGGCAGCGCAAGTGGTAGCCTCTGAGAGAAGTCTTATTTTAGCAGTAGATAAATTTTTGCATAAAAAGCTTCTCTCGATTAAACAACTTAGATAAACAATAAGCTTACTAGATGCACAATCACGAAGAAACGTCATCCAAACAATGTCCGAGCCGCACGACACATACATATATTATAACATAAAATTTTTCATTTAAATTTTTACCATAACGCGTCATTGCAAGGTAAAAATAAAAGCACGAGCGCACTACTCTACTATGTAATATATATGTAGCTAGCGACGGCAGAATTGAACATGAATGAGAATTCTGCTTAACTAGCGCGATGGGCAGAATTTAGTCGCGGACACTTTTTGAGCGAGAATGTGAGTACTTGGATTATTGTTAATCAAAGGTTGACAAATGTAAGTACCCGGCAGACTTCGTTCTGTCCAAAAGATTTGGAATGTGTCAGTTTTTTGTGTCTAGCTTTTTAAGTCATGGGGATATGCCAAACATATTGAAAATCAGGGCATCAATTCCACGAATTTTCATGACATTAAGACACCATTATGACACTTTACAGTCTAACTGTAAAGCTTTGCCTAATATTAATGGTTTAAGTGGTTACCACCAAACACATTAAAATATACCATAAAACAAAACGTATGAGTGCAAAAATTTACTATTGAGGAGACAATAACGATTCTATTAGCATATTTTAAAATTAAGCTATTGAGCTATCTGTTTTTCATCACATTTGGCGATTCATTTTTATATTATAGATATTTTTTCATGAATTTAATAACATATTTATGTAAGAATTCAACAATATATTTTCTAACATCCAATTCGGGGTCAGACTGAGGTTTGCAGCTAGCTATTAAGAACAAGGTCTTTACGTGTTATAATTTGACCTCTGTCGTACAAATTCAAAATACACGTGTTGTAAGCACGGAAGCTTGTTTATAATAAAATTGTGAGCTTTTGTTTAACGATGTATTTATTTAATTGCCTTGAGTATATTTTTATTATTCAAATGTGAATATTATTGTTTACTGTAAAACTTTGTGACATATGAGCTGAAACAAACATTTTAAATATTTTTGTTTAGTTATGAGTGGTAACATAATGTAAGTTGCAACAGATGGCCCGTCATCGACAATTGTTATAATTATTTGAATTGACTTAAAAAAAAGAGATGGTTACTCAATTCGACCGTATAGGCTTTTTTTATGTTTAAAAATCGTAGGTGATTCAGAGCAACTGTTCTACTACTTCATTATAGCATATTACAGTGATTATTTTTAATACAAATTATTCAAAATCGAGAATATTTTTTTTTTAACAAACTACCGATGTCAAATTGTACCTAAACTAAAAATCAGAAAATAAGTATAATAATATAGGACGACCAAAATTACCGAAGAGCGGGCGGTTAAAGTTGATAGTTAGTCAAAGTATAGTCCCTTAAAGCTTGAACCTGTTACATTGCCTTTTTACATTATGAAAGCAATAACTCATTATATTGATATTAGTGGACCGTCTAAATTAATATAGTATAATTTTCAATTAAAAAAATATTACAAGTGGGAGTTTTGTCTCGAGCAATAGGTGATAGTTCCGTTGTTTGACCCCATGGTATTGAAATGCAACTCACTGCAAACTAAACCATTGATATTATATCTACGGGGTTAAAATAGAAAGCAGATAATGCCTATGAATATCTTAAAATCACTTAACCCTAACATGGCACAAAATTTAAATATGACTTTCGCACAGTAGAATTTCTTAAGTTCCTGTGTACCTACGGCTTGAATGTTTAACTGGTTTAAATTAATATTTAAAAACATATATTATAATTATTTAAATAAATCGTTAATTTCTCGAATAGTTTTCATTGTACGTTAATTTTTCTATTTTTTTAATTTGTAGGTTTTAGCATTTGGTTTTACGGCTTGTTAGAGGCTTTGAGAAATGACACGTGCACTTGAGTACATCCTGATAAATTACGACCCATTAACACTTAAGTTTCATTTTCATCTACGACTGTTATGCTTAAATAAAGACCACATAAAAATTTAATTGCTTATTTATCAGAATGCGAACATTGTCACTGCAATATTGTTATTTGGCAATAAAAATATGCAAATCTGCTTCCGACTAGCGTGACAAGGTGAATATTCATACAATTACCGAATTTGTATGCTTCCTAGTCGCCTAATTCAGCAGCTGGTAGAACACGCTTTTCAAAACTGGCCGCAATTTTTTAAAGAGGTTGGTTAATAAATTAATAACTAGTCTATTTGTTAATGTAGGGTTACTTAACTTTATGATTTGCCAACATGATTGCAGTCGGTCACCAAAGTTCAATGCCTTAGCGAAGAGTTCTTTAACTCGCGGTTCGGAAACGTATATACTTATTTCGTTATCTTTATTTTAGATGAAAAAAATATGAATAATTCGTAACTATTTATGCTTCTTCGACCTCCTAGCCACAATGGCTATTAATTCATTTCAATTAACAAACGAAATCCATCAGGGCTCAGTCGGGATTTCCTTTGACTCATTGTTATAATTATTCTTGTTTTTTTTTTAATTTTATTTTTGTCGTCATGTTTTCCGTATGAGAACACTAGCGCGACATTCCTTTGCCACCGGACTTGTAAAACCCTTTTTGCTCCGAATAAGTAAATTGTATAATAAGGTTTTTATTTCAAAAATGAATAGCAAATTGAGCATTAAACAGTGCGTTCACGCATTACCTGTGATACGCCGCTGACTGCGTTTTACACTATGAGAATATTTAAAATAAAAGCGATAACGACGAGACGATATGACATATGCGTGCGGAATAATTTATTAATAGATCATATTATATACGTGCGGCCTAAAAATTTAAAAACTGCTGCTGGTTTTTTTGCTGATTTCTTAATACGAATAACTCTACGAACAATTATTTGATTGAGATTAACCTTAACAACACATGTATGAATATTATTTTTATCGCTTATAAAAGTGTCTGTCCTCATGTAAAATGATTTAAAAGGTGATATTTTATACAATATTATAAATAGGAAAGATTTATTTTAAACGGCTTCAATAAAGGGGGAGGTTAATTCGACCGTATATAATATTCTTTATTTATTTGTTAATTCAAACCGATTTCGATGTATCTTTTTTTGTTGAAAAGAAGATACTTCAGACGAGGTCCCATGATAAGGAAGCCAGACAAACTCTTACAAGCTTTATAATAAAGGTATAGTACGCGATATCTTCAGATGTCATTTTTCTAGTGTTGTGACTCACTACGTAGGTAGTTAGCTACATTCATCCTGAGTAACATAGAATATACTTATTGTTAGAAAAGATTACGGATCCTTACTTAAACTTAAGTAACGTAACTCAAGGTGTAAAAAATGCCCTAAAACTTCTTTCGTTGCATCATGATAGTACAAAATTATGTTCCACAATATAAAAGAACTCATCAATCTCTACAAAAAACTTCGCGATACTAGTCGTTCTATGCTACTGGGGTTGGTTTCCGCACTTATTCCTTGAAGTGGACCATTGTGCTATTTGTGCGTCAATACTAGTCGTATATGTCCAATTATTAAAAAGTAAAAATTCATAAAAAAAACTTCATGACCATCCAAGCGAAGCCGGGCCGGGTCGCTAGTGTAGGGATATAATAAACTTGGTTTTTGTATTGACGATTACGCAGGCTGTAGATATGTAACTATCCGAGGCGGGAGCCGTTATGTGCGTCCAGTATAACATATGTCTATTGTTAACGCATGACTCGACAGACCGGGTTTGCTTCTCATGTACTATATCAAGTGGTTTTTTCATATACTCGTAAGCTAAACTGGAAAACGGTGCTACTCGCTACTGCTACTTTTGACGACCCATTTGGTGTAATGGTTGAGACGTCGGGTCTTTTATTAGTGTTTGTATTGGTCTGGGAGTTTTCTATGCAAATATGTATGTATTTAAAAAAAGTATATTAGTATGTTTATCCGTTGTTTAGTATCCATATTACAGGCTGAATGCTTAGATTGGGACTAGATGGCGCTGCGTAAATGTAATAGTTGCAATAGTGTACTCGATTGACGGGTTAAGTGCCTTGTGCATTCTGAGACACAAACTGTCCTAAATTATTTTTTATTTTCGAATCGATTAATTGTGATTTTTTTTTGTCTTTTTAATAGATGTCTAATTGTAAAATGCTGCATTAGTAAAATTTAATGTTAAACCGCCTAGTTAATAATAGACGCCTACGTCAACTTCAAATCAAGAATATGCACAATTCCACACCCACTTTTTATATAAGAAACTAACTAGGCAATTGGATATATGAAGTAAACAAATAAAATGATTAATATTATTGTTTACAGTTATTATTTTTTAGGTTCAATAGATAGATAGTTATTAATATTAGAAAATACGTTGATGCACTGAATCGAACCAAAATTATTTTTATAATATCTTAAACTGTCAAATCGAAATTAAATGGTTGGTCAGAGTAAAGTATATATTGGCAATGGTGCTATATATGGCGAGTTATTCGAGTACATACTTAATTATATTGGGTAAGCTAATTAGATGTGTACGTTTCGGGTATTAAATGGCGAACACATAAAATATCAGACTTCCCTTGAGGTGGATCCTCATAGTAGGGTGGTAGAGATATCGATTAAGATTAAGAGAATTATATCTATTGGTCTGGTTGATTCTATGTCTTCTACGTTTATAATTACAGAAGGAAAAGCTTTATTATAAATGGTAGTCCATTATTTGTAATACCTATTGTTCTTACATAAATTTGGCCTTAATTCCGCTGTGTGAAACTCTGTCGATATCTAGTTATTTGCCGAGACTCAAGATGCCGACCACGTTTAAAATCATATTATTACTTATCTTTTGTATTAAGCAAAATTTAAATAAAAAAAATATTATTTCAGTAAAATATATTATTGATTGTTCAGTGCACTGCTGCCAGCGCAAAGACAAGTGGCCATGATCAGCGAGATGATCCACTCGGCGTCCCTGATCCACGATGACGTCATCGACCAGAGCGACTTTCGTCGCGGCAAACCCTCCGTCAACGTGCTCTGGAACCACAAAAAGGTATTTGTTAGATCACTACATTATAATGTCACCGGTTGCGCTAGCGCTGTCAGCGTCCATGTTCTGGCTGCTTAGATATAAGATGATCATTCGAAGTGATTTGAAAACGGTTTGCTAATGGTTCCCAAAATGTGCGTAAATGACACAAGTAGATGACGTCACTTCATTAGTGTATGTGTCAATGCAATACGGGTAATTTATCACTGGATTACGAGTTTCATATATAAAGGTATCGCTACAAATTCATACCCAATTGTTTTTGGAATCGATAAACGAAAGACGAAAAAATTGAACAATTTAATAATCTTGTAATATATCTTTTAGATATACTTAAAAATTAATAGTGTCGTAGTTCGATCAGTGAATCCTTGAAAGTATTTTCGTTTGCATCTTATTAATAGTTTCGATAGCATGCATAATTTTTATTGCATTGATAATTTCCAAGCGAAACCGGTGTATGTTCAGCGTGAAGCTAATAGCACACTATTGATGGTTTGTATAGAAAGCAATCGTTACTTTTTCATAAGACGACTCAAAAGTCGAAAACGTATCAACATTGAACTATGTACTATTTTCGTATTTATATATATCTATTAGAAACAATGATGAAATCGCTAGTGTAGCAGTTTCGTTTATGGAGACATCCAAATTATTTTAGTTTGCATCTTCTAAATAGTTTCGTTAGCATGTATAATTTCGATTGCATTTATAATTTCCATGCGACATAGGTAGATGTCTAATATTCAGCATGTTACTTAAGTATAGCACGTTATCGATGTCCGCTACTAGTTCTTGTCTGATGTCTTTGAATGATTTAGTTGGCCTAAACTTAATGCAAAACTTTTAGGTATATCGTATATGAAACCATAATGCGCTCAGTTATGGATCGACCGGCTTATAGTTCCTGATACGAGTAAGTGTCATGCAAGAGTGCATCTATGCGATTGTTATTACATCAGTCATACTGGTTACTGGTGGTGCATCACATCAAGCAGCATATACTGAAGTCAATTAATTTTATTGATGGAGACGGCCTGTAGATAAAATTGTGTGTATATCGCTGTCATAGTTATTGGCTTTGGTCGTAGCTGTGTTTGGCGCTGAAAGAGGTAGGCAGATTATTATTTATTATTATGATCCTAATATTTTTTCTCAGAAGGGATGACTGTGCCAATCTTTGTCTAAATTAAAGTGACGTAGAGGTAACAGGTATCGCTGTATCTTATCAAATTAACATCATTTTATTACACGTACTTATTTAATTCTTTGTTTTTGTTTGTTTGCTTGTTACGTACCACTTATTTAAAAAAATAATAGAACGAGTGTGTCATTAGGTTTTTCTAATGGCTTACAGCTTTCGCGGGTTATGCCCGGTCTAACTATAATCGTTTTAAATATCCGATATAAAACTAATTATAAAAAGTTATAATGATAACTTATAGACGACCCATTTGTAATTGTAGAGATGAGAAGTTGCTTCATATTTGTCGGCAAAACAGTATGTAAAATGCCCAAAGTATATTTTCGAACTTGAATTTTTAAAGGGTTTTTCTATTCCTACAATTTTTGGACTAGTATATCCATTGCTGATGAAATCGCGTTGATGATACTTACCAAGAGACTTCACACAGTACAATGAGTATGTATAGGTTTAAAATTACAATCTTCTTCTACAACATTTTTCAATTGAAGGAGTTACACAAAAACACAAGAAGCTAAATTAATATTTGTTTAGCATTCCCCTTAAGTGGAGGACCGACAATCTGCCCTAGATTGGCGCAAGATGGTGAGACCATGTTAGTGGACTGCGATAAGCTAAAAGATAGAGCTCTCAACAGTTGCATGCTCTGAGTCAAGATAACCGCTCACATGAGCAATATTAGCTTTGTTCATTGTTACTTTAGTTAAAAATTCACAATGCAGGCACGCAACGCATACAAATGTAGTTTTTTAGTATTATGTATAATAAGCGATCCAAGTAAAGTAGCTGCTTCACGTTATTTTATTAAATGACGCAATTATTGAATCTCAAATCATTGTATGCATTGAAATACACCAAATGCGATGTTTGGATAAAAACCATTAATGAAGTCGCTTTATTTTAACCTATGGCTTCATTTTAACCTACAGCAGAACATCTTATCTTTTCTTCTCATTTCCGATTTTCGTTCATCATCAACTCATTAAACGTCCCCATCGAGGGGCACGAGCCTACCCGTATAGGGTGTTTAGGCCTTAGTCGTCCACGCGGGCCCAGTGCGGGTTGGACAACTTCGCGCACAACCTTTGAATCTCTTTGCAGGCGTGCGCAGGTTTCCTCACGATGTTTTCCTTCACCGTAAGAGCGTCGGATAACGTACATATATTTTTCGAAAATTCGAAAACATTTTGGTACGTGGCGGGATTTGAATCTCAGCCCTCCCGGTAGGAGAGCGACAGTCCACACCATTGATTGATTATTTGATTTTCGTTACCCATGACTATTTTCTGGCCAATATAAACATACTTGTGCACACTGTCTATTACGACATCTTTGACTATAATAACTCTACTATCATGGGGTCAATTTGTCATGCCCTTGGTCTTTCTTAGGTTCATTTCTAATCCTATACAGTCTAGAAGCATGCCCAAGTTCTCACATCATATCATAACTAGTAGTTGTTTAGGGGTTTCAGAAAATAAGACGATATCGTCTTCGAATCTTAGGTTAAGCATTTGGCCTTCAATGCATATTCCGTACTTTTACCATTTAAGCATATTTATCATTAAAATATCCTAAGTACAAGCTGGAATAGCTTTGGCGAGTTGAATAGTTTCTGACACAAGTGTCTCTCTCTTAAACGGTTTGGTTCCTAGTGGGAGGCTATCTTCATGCTAGCATTTTTGTAGATGTTTTAAATTAAATCCCTATATAAAGGGTCAATACGAGCTATCAAAGTATTTTTGGTAATATATGAACCCCAACTAAAGTGGTATTTGATATTTTGCTACTTTCTCTATTAGAATTCGCATAGAAATAATATGATCCCTTGTGCTCATACCGCCTCTGGATCGGGTTTGCTCCTTGGGCTGGTAATAATCAAACTTATTTGTTTATTATTTCACAGTTTCTAAAGCTGTGAAATAATAAACTGATTAGCCTATGGTCGTTAACATCCATTATTTTCATTTTTAAATCAAAGGATAACTGTAGCAAATTACCAATCTTCAAGTACACGGCTCTCGTCTAAACACCCATTAAAGATATCATATAGAAATCTGATGACGTTGTATCTACCCTAATTTTGTACCAACTTCGAGTAGTGACTTTCCAAAGTGTTTAATACTGTGGTTTATATTAGAGATATTAGAATCCATGAATAGCAGAACATAGGTCCCCTATTAAATGTAGTTTTTTATGTTATAACTATTAAGTTATAACAGAAAAAATACATTTGTAATCACCATATAAATACCTAGTGCATTTCTAGAACATGCTATGAGTCAATGTCACTACATTATTCACACATTACGTAAAATGTACAACGAAATTCCCAGTTAAAAAAAACCGGTATCTTACTAATTTTTACGATCCATGTATAGAATCGACACTAGTGTTCAATATTGTCTTAGATCGCGGTACTGTGTTGTGAAACTGTAGGTTCCGTATGTTTAAGATAAGAAAATCTGTTCCGCTTAAAAGAGGATGTTTTTGAACACACAGTTTTGACCTTTAAATGCCTTTTATTTTTTTCTAAGTAGTGTTATCTTATCTTCGATTTTAAAATTATAGATTTGATTTATAGAACGCTAATTCGGATTTGGGTTGTACCCAATGGAACTCTAAAATTTGATTAAGGCTTGTATAGGAACCGGTCAAACATGTCTCTTTATGTGCCAAAAAATATACACTGGGACTACAATATTAACATCTTTAATGGGAAATTCCGGTGGAGCCACCTATTTCCAAATCCGCCATCTAATAGCAACATCTTTGAATGTAAAGAACTTGTATGCTTTTTTTCGAAGTTTTCGTTGCGGGGCAGACACGATATATTTTATTAATTCTACGTGGAGCTATAGTTGTACCAGTTGTGGACAGGCACAGGTCATGGAATAACCAGAATAGCTAGGCGATTATTATTCGTGTTGAGTCGTCCTAACCTGACATGAATGGAAAGCGATCGTTTTTTATGGTCTATCATCTCTCTATTTCAACTGTTGCTAACTCGGAGTAATCCGAACATCCTTAGAGGTTGCGAAGATGTAAGTGTATAAAATATTGTCTCATATTTTTTCGATTTTAAATCGACTCATTTAGGTTCTTCATTTAAAGTTGAGCACGAATTGTTAATTAATGCTATAGTAAAAATAGGCCTTGATTAAGTCAAAGGAATTATTACATTTTCTAATTACCTTTTGCGATCGCTATAGTTTGCGGCGGATGTGAGAAATGTAGGTTAAGATCACGCCATTCAGCTCGCGGTTCATTGAAATGTTTGCTCTCAAGATCGCGACGGTATCGCCATGATTTGATGAGAAATAAGACGAAGTGAGTGAAAACTGTTACGGAGTTTTGAGAAATAAAATTTAGTGATATTTTTTAAGATTGCCCTATATATCGTCATATTTTTGACAAATTACCTATTTTATATTGCGTGTCTAAAAAAAATATAACGTGTTCTTGCGTGTCTATGGTGAGTACCTACCTTGTCTCCTAATTAACTAACCTGTACATGTATGGTAATGACACTATCTGCGAGTTGTGCTGCAACCGACTTTCAATAAAACAGTACCATAAGCGTTAAGCAAACAATGAAATTGTTTTTCTTAAGGCAAACCATGGTACGCTGGACAATCAGTGCTCACCAGCTGACGCCACTAACTCATGCATCGCAAACTAAAACTGCTGACACAACGCAAATGCACACTTGCAATGACTGTGTCCCTGTAAGTGATTTCATGGAGATGTCGTAGTGTTGTTTTCTCTTTTTCTTTCATTATTGTAAAAATACATATTTGTTTTTCATACAAGCTTTGGTAAAAATATTTGGCTTTTTTTAAAGACGTACCAATCGTTTCAATTTCACTTTCATCTGTGAAAGAAAGCTTTTTCAAGATGACCTTCTTGTTCATATTACTTTTACTTACGTGACCACAATGATAAATTGTATAAAATATCATCCCATGAAATATTTTTTGGAAATCATCATCGGCTTTGATGAGGTTTTAATTAATTGAAACAAATATTTATGAATATAATTTATACCATTCATGAATAAAAAAACTGAAGTACCGTAAACAATTATTTGTATATATTTTTATCCAATGTTATTATTTATAATGAAAAATTAATAACCATAGCTGCTAGGGTCTCTGTGTATATGTTGTTGCCGTAATCTAAAAGATTATAAATATGATTTTTAATATGTAATCAAACAGCGTCTACGTCTGGTGATACTACGGATTGCGGACATCTATTACTGACATTTGCTTTCCTTTCTCACACGATAGGAACAAGCGAGACAACATATTACGATTCATGCATGATTGCCGAGTGGCGGCGGAGAGTGCCGTCCAGTCTGAGACGCGCTTCATATACTTGCGAGAGGCCGAAAGCTGGACGACCCTAGGTGAAAGTGCCGCATGCCTCACACCCAACATAAAACTACATACTTGCTTTACTATACAGAATCGACCGTAATATCATACTTCTGGTTTTACAGCGTTAATCTTATCGAATTCTTTCGATACTAAAGCTTATGTAAATAATGTTGTGAACATCATTCAATATGTGATGCTTTAGGTGATAGTACTATTTATGGGTCAAGCGCAAGCTTTACAGTATGTTTTATTAGTAACCAGTATATATTGAAGTTAGTTAATAATGGTTTAGATAAGTGCCATTGATTTCAGTCACTTAGATATTTATCTAAGCACTTGTTGTAAAACAGTTTTTGTACTGAATCTTATCAAGTAAGGCCTCAGTAGCGCGCCGTGTAAACAGAAGCCAAGCGCACGTATAACATTTGAGACACGATCATTGTGTAATAGTTCCTCTAAATGAATATGTTTGCTAAATGCATTATGGCTATTAGTTTGGTCAAGGCAGTTTTCGCAAGCATTGTCATAAGGTTATGTGGAATCCTCCCTATGTTGTATAGATTTATTACTTCATTGAAATACAGTTGTTCAGTTAAATGAGCGTTAATTTTGCCGAGATTTGTGATGAAGGCATTATGCCTTTGGCGCATGTCATAGGTACGGGAGTTGATTTTATTATATTAAGTATGCATTGACGCCGAAGTTAATGGCTTATTAAGACACCTAGTAGGCGCAGCGCGTTTCGTTCGTCCTTCACGAATAAAATACCAGTGTCCTGCGATTACATCTTCCGGCGGTGTAAACTTTAGTTTGGAACACCGCGTGAATCAATAACTGAGCTTGTGGCACATTTCTAATGTTCTTGTACACCAGCCTGCCGTTAGTCTTCGCTTAGCAGGTTGAATGCTGTGGAATTTGGGTCAACTTGACCTTTGTGAGCCACTACTAGCTATATTTTATACAAATATCCACACGTTCAATATTTAGTTGATTCCTACGTGTTGATATATTGATTGAGATCGAACGAACCATATTCATTAGTAAATATTAGAATACTAATGAATAGACAACTTTATCACGTGGTTCCCATTTTATGAATTTAAAAATTTCTGTAATATTAACGCTTAAACTGCGTCAATACCAAGCCTACTTGTTAACAAAGGGTGATGGCAATTCGTCACATAGTTACGAATAATTTATTGATTTATGATGTGTTCGAGTTACATAACTCAAACAGTGCTAAATGGAGATTTTTATTTGTTGAGACGATTTGCGTGCCTACCTAATATGCTTTGTGTATAATTCCATCTTTGGTGCCTGGGTGCGTCTGTTTAACGTTTGGCTTTATTACCATGTGGTTGTGGTTTTATTTACTCACTTGACTATGCCACTTTGATGAGAGTTATGTATATCCTACTTAGATGATAGTAATATTACACTTATATTTGTACCAATTGGTTACGAGTATAAGACGCTCTTACGATTCGGTGTAGGTCATTTACCTTTCGTTTATGTCAGAAAATTATGCGTTCTAAATAAAGATGTGTATGCATTGCCCTCGGGCACAATAGGTAGGGTTGATTGAAAACATGCAAAAAGCACGTCAGCAGCGTATTGCAGATTCGTATCGTATCTGTGACTATTGTTCAGAATATGTCGCGTACCTTATTGTTAACTGTTCATTCCACGCTTTCATTAGGAGTGTGCGTGGTCGGAATTATTTTAAGTTGTCCCAATAATCTAATAATTAACACTTTAACTATATCGTGATAAATAAATAGTTGAATTATTAAAACTATATATCATCAATTTATTCCTCTATGTTTGATAAATTTGCATTGAATCGATCTCCTAAGAATAGTAAAGTCATCAACCGATATTTTTCCCTTTGCTTATACTTTTTAATCTGACGCAACTTCTAAGAAATATGAATTGGAGACCAGATCCGAACTGCTCGGCGGATATCCGTATGAAACAAATTTCAACATTACATAACTTTACCGCACCTGCGTCTTATGTCGGTATCTGCTTTGTGAGTGTGAAATTCATTCAGACGATTCGTCAATAATGGAACAAGAAGTAATAACTACTTTTATTCATTATAATCCTCCCCACGCTTTGTAGGCAGGTTGGAAATGGTTGGACCTATAAAATATTAGGCTAGGAAAATGAGAGAACGTTTGTACAAGTTCTGTGTAAAATATTTTGTCTCTAAACAGCTTTTTATAGCACCCATGATAGAAGTACGGTACGGAT
>PQWD01000728.1:115175-133081 GCA_019425675.1 Leucinodes orbonalis
GTAAAAAAATGTTGAAGAAATAAAGATCTTTATTTATTATTTATTTATATTCATCGATACCATATCTACCAAAATGGGAATACGTGATTCCTCAAGTCTGATTAATAAAAGTCCTTACATGATCGAAATAAAATTTTAGTAGACAGCCATCAAAATGTTTTGTGGGTAACTAGATTAATTAAATTCAGTACAAGGTTTGGAGAGATTTTAAGTCAAACGATAACTTTGAATATAGGTACAAACACGTTCTTAGTATCCAGTATATAGTTACTAAATAATGAAATTAAACTTACACTTGCGGTTGTCTACCGATGTAATCGGTTAATTAGAAACAAAGTAACACGCATCGGTTACGCGAAAACCGGTGTTTTACCGGTGCACGTGCCAGCCCTGTCCGGCAGGTGTGTTGAAATGATGCCCACTTGGCCACTAATCGTCACTAGATACCCGGAGTTTCGCAACCAGCGGACCTTCCACTCACTCGATACGAAACACTTGATCGGGCGTAATCCGATTTGTATCATGCCAGTCATGTTCGTAAATACATCAATTGGCTCAATTATAAGAATTAGTTAGATTTCTGCTATTTTACTTGTTTTTTTAGGAGCTAAGACCGTCCTTTTGTTTAATAATAAAGTCGTTTATTATTAAACACGTTAGGTGCCAACCTCTTACATTACTAAGTAGCAGTTAGGATGTCTGCTTATGTGGTTCCAGGCTCCTACTTTTTACCTTCGACCCACTTCGTGCGATCTTTTAGCACTGAAACATTGCTAAAACAAAAGCTTATTAGTACAATGTCGTGAGAATTTTGATGACATTGGAATACACGCAGACAATAATATTGCTTGCTCGTACTCACGTACATTATTTATGAATTAAAATAAAGTAAATGACTTAATAATCTAAGAAAATATAGCAACTCGACATCTACAATTATGGTGTTTAGAATTATCAGTCACATGTAGATAGTTATTAAAATACGAAGATGTGAAGAGTAGATGTTGTTAAAAATTAAAATGCAACCAAAACATATATAGATACCTATCTGATATAGGTATCCAATTATTTTGTGGGCTGGTTTTATGCTCCTATTGCAGTTTCAATGCTACTGGAGCAAACGGGTCCTGGTGGGTACCATAGCGTAGGTTGTCTTTCAGGGCGTATGTAAACTTTGAAACTACTGGCGTTAGTCCAGGACCGGGATATGAGTATATAACAATTATATTATCTATACTTATATTCTAAAGCTGATTTGAAGTTGCTGAGTTTGCTGATTCAAACAAACAAACGTTTGAACGCACTAATCTCAGGAGGAGTGTATTATAGGAGTGGAGCAGCAAGGAAGAACGTTTTAAAATCGGGGAAATTATTCCTACTGAGAGTTTCCGCTGCGTGCGCTGGGAAAACGGTTAAAGATTTGTAAAAGTCATGTATGACGGTATCAATCACAGTAATATAAGTAATAACACTCTAAGATTGTTTCCCTTTAAAAGTTCTAGGAAAACTCCACGAAATCATGTGTCTATATTTTTAAGGCTGAAACTGTTTTCAACTAACCTAATTTGTTCTAAAATAATGCATTATTAGCGACGGTGTTTTCACTACCATGATATTAACCTTTGCCCAAATAAATTATTTATCAGAAGAATTTAATTTTAAACAAAATTGCCTTTTACTTAATTCGAATATCTAAGGAGATATTGCAGTTTTAACTCACCTATATAAACGAAGTACTGGGTTAGAGTTAGCGTTTTCCCAAAGTAACTACTCCACACAGACGAAGACGCGCGCAAAAGGTAGTATACATACCTATATAAAACTAAGGTAAACCTAAGATGCAACTACAACAAACCTTAACACCTCATTTTGATACGTTTTGAATGTATGCAGGCCTAATAAGATCGGGAGTATAAAAGCAATTCAATAATAATAGATATTTGGTACATAAATCTGGTATTATTTTCAGATGCCAATGAGTTGACTTAATGTAATTGTAATTTGGTTACTTGTATTATTATATGTCTATAATAATACAAGTAACCAAATTACAATTGAATACCTACATAATGGACTATGAAATATAGCTATAGCTCCTACCTTAACGTATACAATCTACACCTGAACTTTATGTTCCAAATAACGAATATTTATTTTTAAATTGCTCAAAATTTAAATACCAACTTGAGTCATTTAAAGTGATTTTTGTTACGATTAAGAGAAATATTTTAATTCTACCTAATGACACGGGGCATTTCGTAATGCATATTTTGTAATATTCGGAAAATGACATTGAAACGTACCGGTTGGTCAAGAGGGCCGCAATGTGTAGGAAAGTCCCAAATACATTTTTTTTCATGTTTTAATACAATATTATAGCAATGACTGATGTACAGCACTAAATGACCAATCGCTGAAATTATAATGATAATGAATAAAATACACATTTGTAAAACAGAATATATATTATTATAAGGTCTTTTATTTAAACAATTGATTTAGTTAAAATATTACGTAATGCATGTATATACCAAAATATTCAACAATAGCAGATATAATGTTATTGGTAGTACATTATTTTCATACATGTAAAAAAGACTTTTATGCTTTAGAAATTTTAGTTTAATGTAGCTTAACTGAGTAAAATAAATTAAGCGTATAATCTCCAAAGTAATATTTTATTATGGTGGTATTACTACGTACTTGGGATGTATAATTGTTTATACCATGAGCATATGTGTTAAAAGATCGCATACCGCAAAATATTTGAAGTAATGACGGCTTGCTATTTATAAGAGAATTATTAACGTAACGAGTAGAAGCAATTCCGGCCAATGCAATGTATGCAGTTTAAAGGATAAGAGGGGATTCAAGGCCGGCGGTGGAACACATCCCGCCATTCACCTTCCGCGCGCGGTCGCGCCTGCGCAGCTCCTCGCCAGCCCTCGCCATTGCCAAGGCTGCCTTGCGAAACTGCGCTGCGTCGTACGCTCACAGATACTACACCGCCCATCTAGATATACCAGACTCACTTAAGACAATCATTTCGCAATCAACCGCTTTGGGGTTGGCCTTCGACCGACTACTATCCTCAAATTAAAAAGTCAATAGCGCACCGGTCGTGTTTATAATTTGCAATGAAATATCGTGTCTACATTCCATGAACTCTGTTATTCCCTGCTCATTAAGGGGCAGCCAACGATTAAATACAATTTACTTTTTTAACGCCGCTTGCCGGGGACACATCCTCATATCACTTCACGTCACCGCGGAAAAATGCCATCCGGGGTGACTGACACCGCCTTGATAGTTTTAAAATGTAATGAAATTCGACATTCATCTTTTCAACTTTTATAATATAATGCACAATTAGGTAAAGGGTCAGTGATTAATTAGGACAATGCAATTTCCATTGTATTACAGTGTACAGGTATAATGAATTATAGAATAGAAACCACAACGCATTCAGAATTAACTTAGTGTGAAATCGTAGAGATTTTTCTGGTAAATTATTCATGTGGCTCACGTTGGGCTGACTTTCGACTCGTTCATGTGAAAGCCATTCGCTCTTGTGGAAGTTTCATCGTTTGTAAATATAAACCCTATATGTTTGTTCTGACAAACTGTAACTTCTTGCATATAATCTAAGAAATGTATGGCAAACTGTGTCTCTATAGGTTAAAGTGGTGACTTCCACTGAAAACGACTTTTGTTATTTTATTGTTAATACAGTGTTTCAATTGGAATTAAGTACGATTGGAACGATTAATTAGTAGTAAGCCGTATAATACCTTTGTTTACATTTGTTGAAATTCAAATAGAATCGAATAGTGTAGGTGTAGCGCATTTCGTGGCGCATGCGTGTAACGGATGCGTTTTTAGTCCGGCTAGCCGACTGCGGAAAGTGTGTTAATGCGTGCACGATTTGCGCAACCGACCGAATACGCTATGCGCCAACACCACCCTCAGTCCCACTACCGTACCATATCCCGTTGCTTTGCTAACATCAATGTTCATTATTCTCCGATCGATTGGTGTTCGGATCTTTATATGAAATATTTTTCATATAAAGATCCGAACTTAGGGGTCTTGACATGCACCGCTTTCATTAAGGCATATCGCCTTTCAAACATTTTTATAACGAAACGTTACATTTAATGTGAACGTAGTCTATAATGTGTATATGAAGTAGTAACAATACAGTTGGTGTGTGTCTAGGATTTGTATACAATTGTAAAGAATGTGTCCCGGATGTTCCCAGCTTTGCTTGTGTATCTGGTGGTCGATAATACTGGTCGCGTCACCAACCGACCGCTTTCACATTTCGATAATTTGCCTCAAGTCCGCTAAGGTCATACTTCGTTCAGTAGCCCATGAAGGGTAATCAACGCGTAGTTATGAAATTTTGTAAAGTATTTTCACATTTTATTTTAATTAATCAGAATACGCTAAGGAAAAATTCAAACTTGTCTTGAACATTGACGGCCTTTTACAAAAAGTTTTTAGAACTGTTTAACCTGGACTAACTGATCTTGTATTGTTACGGTATTAAAGTTAATACCAGGCTTAAAATGTGATTTTATTACAAACGTAGACCAATCATTGACTAGGAAACCAAAGATAGTCCCGTTCTAAGTTTTCGTTCATTCTTTTATTATGACTTCGTTCAGTACGACATTCCGTTTCACTTAACGTTGCAATCAACTTTGTACTTTTGAGGCTATAAATAATATTTAAAAATAATCAACAAATCTTAAAGTAATATTTCTTTTTTAAGTTCCAATCCGTCAAACAAGTTAGTTTGTTTAAAATAATGATTATTTTTATCGATTCTCTATGACTAGAGCGTTAGTTAGCACGTAATTTGAAACGTAATTGACTGTCAAGAAAGAGCNTGTGGGTAACTAGATTAATTAAATTCAGTACAAGGTTTGGAGAGATTTTAAGTCAAACGATAACTTTGAATATAGGTACAAACACGTTCTTAGTATCCAGTATATAGTTACTAAATAATGAAATTAAACTTACACTTGCGGTTGTCTACCGATGTAATCGGTTAATTAGAAACAAAGTACACACGCATCGGTTACGCGAAAACCGGTGTTTTACCGGTGCACGTGCCAGCCTGTCCGGCAGGTGTGTTGAAATGATGCCCACTTGGCCACTAATCGTCACTAGATACCCGGAGTTTCGCAACCAGCGGACCTTCCACTCACTCGATACGAAACACTTGATCGGGCGTAATCCGATTTGTATCATGCCAGTCATGTTCGTAAATACATCAATTGGCTCAATTATAAGAATTAGTAGATTTCTGCTATTTTACTTGTTTTTTAGGAGCTAAGACCGTCCTTTTGTTTAATAATAAAGTCGTTTATTATTAAACACGTTAGGTGCCAACTCTTACATTACTAAGTAGCAGTTAGGATGTCTGCTTATGTGGTTCCAGGCTCCTACTTTTTACCTTCGACCCACTTCGTGCGATCTTTTAGCACTGAAACATTGCTAAAACAAAAGCTTATTAGTACATGTCGTGAGAATTTTGATGACATTGGAATACACGCAGACAATAATATTGCTTGCTCGTACTCACGTACATTATTTATGAATTAAAATAAAGTAAATGACTTAATAATCTAAGAAAATATAGCAACTCGACATCTACAATTATGGTGTTTAGAATTATCAGTCACATGTAGATAGTTATTAAAATACGAAGAATGAAGAGTAGATGTTGTTAAAAATTAAAATGCAACCAAAACATATATAGATACCTATCTGATATAGGTATCCAATTATTTTGTGGGCTGGTTTTATGCTCCTATTGCAGTTTCAATGCTACTGGAGCAAACGGGTCCTGGTGGGTACCATAGCGTAGGTTGTCTTTCAGGGCGTATGTAAACTTTGAAACTACTGGCGTTAGTCCAGGACCGGGATATGAGTATATAACAATTATATTATCTATTTATATTTAAAGCTGATTTGAAGTTGCTGAGTTTGCTGATTCAAACAAACAAAGTTTGAACGCACTAATCTCAGGAGGAGTGTATTATAGGAGTGGAGCAGCAAGGAAGAACGTTTTAAAATCGGGGAAATTATTCCTACTGAGAGTTTCCGCTGCGTGCGCTGGGAAAACGGTTAAAGATTTGTAAAAGTCATGTATGACGGTATCAATCACAGTAATATAAGTAATAACACTCTAAGATTGTTTCCCTTTAAAAGTTCTAGGAAAACTCCACGAAATCATGTGTCTATATTTTTAAGGCTGAAACTGTTTTCAACTAACCTAATTTGTTCTAAAATAATGCATTATTAGCGACGGTGTTTTCACTACCATGATATTAACCTTTGCCCAAATAAATTATTTATCAGAAGAATTTAATTTTAAACAAAATTGCCTTTTACTTAATTCGAATATCTAAGGAGATATTGCAGTTTTAACTCACCTATATAAACGAAGTACTGGGTTAGAGTTAGCGTTTTCCCAAAGTAACTACTCCACACAGACGAAGACGCGCGCAAAAGGTAGTATACATACCTATATAAAACTAAGGTAAACCTAAGATGCAACTACAACAAACCTTAACACCTCATTTTGATACGTTTTGAATGTATGCAGGCCTAATAAGATCGGGAGTATAAAAGCAATTCAATAATAATAGATATTTGGTACATAAATCTGGTATTATTTTCAGATGCCAATGAGTTGACTTAATGTAATTGTAATTTGGTTACTTGTATTATTATATGTCTATAATAATACAAGTAACCAAATTACAATTGAATACCTACATAATGGACTATGAAATATAGCTATAGCTCCTACCTTAACGTATACAATCTACACTGAACTTTATGTTCCAAATAACGAATATTTATTTTTAAATTGCTCAAAATTTAAATACCAACTTGAGTCATTTAAAGTGATTTTTGTTACGATTAAGAGAAATATTTTAATTCTACCTAATGACACGGGGCATTTCGTAATGCATATTTTGTAATATTCGGAAAATGACATTGAAACGTACCGGTTGGTCAAGAGGGCCGCAATGTGTAGGAAAGTCCCAAATACATTTTTTTTTCATGTTTTAATACAATATTATAGCAATGACTGATGTACAGCACTAAATGACCAATAGCTGAAATTATAATGATAATGAATAAAATACACATTTGTAAAACAGAATATATATTATTATAAGGTCTTTTATTTAAACAATTGATTTAGTTAAAATATTACGTAATGCATGTATATACCAAAATATTCAACAATAGCAGATATAATGTTATTGGTAGTACATTATTTTCATACATGTAAAAAAGACTTTTATGCTTTAGAAATTTTAGTTTAATGTAGCTTAACTGAGTAAAATAAATTAAGCGTATAATCTCCAAAGTAATATTTTATTATGGTGGTATTACTACGTACTTGGGATGTATAATTGTTTATACCATGAGCATATGTGTTAAAAGATCGCATACCGCAAAATATTTGAAGTAATGACGGCTTGCTATTTATAAGAGAATTATTAACGTAACGAGTAGAAGCAATTCCGGCCAATGCAATGTATGCAGTTTAAAGGATAAGAGGGGATTCAAGGCCGGCGGTGGAACACATCCCGCCATTCACCTTCCGCGCGCGGTCGCGCCTGCGCAGCTCCTCGCCAGCCCTCGCCATTGCCAAGGCTGCCTTGCGAAACTGCGCTGCGTCGTACGCTCACAGATACTACACCGCCCATCTAGATATACCAGACTCACTTAAGACAATCATTTCGCAATCAACCGCTTTGGGGTTGGCCTTCGACCGACTACTATCCTCAAATTAAAAAGTCAATAGCGCACCGGTCGTGTTTATAATTTGCAATGAAATATCGTGTCTACATTCCATGAACTCTGTTATTCCCTGCTCATTAAGGGGCAGCCAACGATTAAATACAATTTACTTTTTTAACGCCGCTTGCCGGGGACACATCCTCATATCACTTCACGTCACCGCGGAAAAATGCCATCCGGGGGTGACTGACACCGCCTTGATAGTTTTAAAATGTAATGAAATTCGACATTCATCTTTTCAACTTTTATAATATAATGCACAATTAGGTAAAGGGTCAGTGATTAATTAGGACAATGCAATTTCCATTGTATTACAGTGTACAGGTATAATGAATTATAGAATAGAAACCACAACGCATTCAGAATTAACTTAGTGTGAAATCGTAGAGATTTTTCTGGTAAATTATTCATGTGGCTCACGTTGGGCTGACTTTCGACTCGTTCATGTGAAAGCCATTCGCTCTTGTGGAAGTTTCATCGTTTGTAAATATAAACCCTATATGTTTGTTCTGACAAACTGTAACTTCTTGCATATAATCTAAGAAATGTATGGCAAACTGTGTTCTCTATAGGTTAAAGTGGTGACTTCCACTGAAAACGACTTTTGTTATTTTATTGTTAATACAGTGTTTCAATTGGAATTAAGTACGATTGGAACGATTAATTAGTAGTAAGCCGTATAATACCTTTGTTTACATTTGTTGAAATTCAAATAGAATCGAATAGTGTAGGTGTAGCGCATTTCGTGGCGCATGCGTGTAACGGATGCGTTTTTAGTCCGGCTAGCCGACTGCGGAAAGTGTGTTAATGCGTGCACGATTTGCGCAACCGACCGAATACGCTATGCGCCAACACCACCCTCAGTCCCACTACCGTACCATATCCCGTTGCTTTGCTAACATCAATGTTCATTATTCTCCGATCGATTGGTGTTCGGATCTTTATATGAAATATTTTTCATATAAAGATCCGAACTTCTTCTCTCTCATCGAGAGGGGGTCTTGACATGCACCGCTTTCATTAAGGCATATCGCCTTTCAAACATTTTTATAACGAAACGTTACATTTAATGTGAACGTAGTCTATAATGTGTATATGAAGTAGTAAATAAATACAGTTGGTGTGTGTCTAGGATTTGTATACAATTGTAATAAGAAATGTGTCCCGGATGTTCCCCAGCTTTGCTTGTGTATCTGGTGGTCGATAATACTGGTCGCGTCACCAACCGACCGCTTTCACATTTCGATAATTTGCCTCAAGTCCGCTAAGGTCATACTTCGTTCAGTAGCCCATGAAGGGTAATCAACGCGTAGTTATGAAATTTTGTAAAGTATTTTCACATTTTATTTTAATTTAATCAGAATACCTAAGGAAAATTCAAACTTGTCTTGAACATATTTGGTTTAATAAATATTTTGAATTAGAATAACTCTACAACCCTTTTTTATGTGTATTTAATAATATATAGGTATATCTTTGAGATACTCCTCTTAGTCCAAACTACACGGATCCGATAAAGCTTATTAATTTCGCATATAGTAATACTGTCTAAAATTTTCTTTCGATTCAGAATAAGTTTGCATTCCAAATTTTATAAATTTCCTAATTCGGGTTTGGAGGTTAATGGAAGGGCAAACCGGTTACTGGATATGAACTGACCCAGAGGCACTATCGTGCTTGACATAAGTAAGTAAGTTTTGTATTAGATATTGGTTGTTTCAAATGTTTCATTATAGGTATCATAGTAAATACATTTTTGGACTAAATATATTAATAAGTTATATCTACAATTTAGTACAAGTTAAAGAAAAGTTTATTTTGAAAACAAAAACATTGATTCCAGTCAACAAAGTAGCTCTAACACCCACTGAATAAGATAATTATAATAAATTTGTGCATTGGAACATTTCGGACTGTAAACCAGCTACTCTGGTGTATGTACCATTACTAAGGCTTTGACCAGTTATAGAGATGATAAATGAGTTCCCTTATCGTGTGAACTGGTACGGGTCATCTAAATTGTTACTGGTTTTCAAATGTTATTATCGATGGAGTGTTAGACTAAGCCAGAGAAAGAGGGGAGGCGGCATGACCGCACTCGGAAGCGAAACGCGCGCGATATTAGTATGCGTCCGACCACCGCATCACAACTTTCTCAACATTCTTACCGACAGCTGCAAGAGAAATGAGTGCCATTACCACGTTATTCCATTTATTTTTACAAATTCGTTTGATTGTTGCAATAAATTCTTGTGGTATTTTTGGCGTAAAATACTACTAATAAGTTAGTAGCAATGATGCATACCATATTCTATATTAATTTCAATGTACATTGGTAATATTATTTGTGTAGGTCTGAATGATGTGATAAAATACCTTAGTTATCAAATTATTACTTCAATCCGATTACTTCCACCGCACATTTCATCGGCTTATACTCATATCTAATTAAGCATAGTATCAAAAATGAAATCAATAATGTTAATTTTTAAATGTGCGATATATTGTATTTCGCGTGAATAAGTATATGAAAATACTAATGAATTTAACGTTTCGTCAAATATCTAACCAGTTGTCATTGAACTGAATTTTCAAATGCGGTTTTACGCAGAATGCAGAAACAGCCGCCCGTTTTTCAACCATTAAACGTAAATGCATTTGGCTAATGAATGCTGTTTACAAAAATAAACAAAATGTTGTCAGTTTTGCAATATGGTGACATTTTAACGATTAGCTTTATTTCAATTCAAGTATCATTGGAAAACATAAAAGTTTTTTTATTAATTAATAATGTTATTTTTTATTATTACATTTTGAACTGGTGAAATGAAAATGAATCAAAACATGCGGGCAATTATAATGAAATTAAACAACTTAAACGTGTAACCTATATTTTATTTTTAATGTACGAGTAATGTGCCCCGCGTTATTAAGAAGTAAGATATTTTCCCGCAGTAAAACGTAGCCTATATGTTTATCCATGGTGTCAACTAACTTCATATTAAATTTTATTAAAATCGCTTCTTTAATTTGTCGCGCGAACTGTACTGTTCTTGGACATTGCAAAAACTTTATTTTTCTAAAATAAAGTTATTATTTTTTACATCGGCTACCTACCAGTTAAAAGTAATTGGTACAGCCATTTTTGTGATTAGCCGGAACAAATAGACAGGCAGAAATTGTAAAAATGCTATGTACCGTTTATATTTACATTATGGGTTTAAATACCTCACTTTGTGCAGTTTTTCCTAGTTTAATTAGTACATTGCAGGTTGAATCACCTAATTGTCCGAAAAGAAAGCTTTGGAGGCCATGTTAAGCCCTATTTCCCGGCTACAATCTTAGGATGGTAGTCGTTATTAACCACCAATCCGCATTGGGCCCGCGTGGTATGTTACGACTTAATCTCCCCATTGCTTGCCGTGTGGGAAGGCCTGTGCCTCTAGTGGGCCGTTAAAGGCTGATAATGCTGACGATGATGACCCTATGTATCTTTTATGTATATAGAAAAAAAAATGGTAATTTCCATATAACAAACAGATACTCCAATTTTATTCATATGTATAGATTATTACTAATTAAAATATTGATTGTTTTTCACATTGTTTCTATAGATTTCGTGCATATCAAATACGCAATGGGAACTTATAGGGTTTCTTATGTAAAGTTTTCTTTGTTTCCAGGTGGCGATGGCCGGCGACTTCATCCTCGCTGTGGCGTCGATGATGATAGCTCGCTTGCGCAGTGATGACGTCACACTCGTGCTCAGTCAGGTATTATATCCTTACAAACTAGTCAACGTCACCAAGATACGTAAAACGTAATAATTTGCACTAATCCGTGTGCTAACAATTTTGTCATAAAACACTTATGTTCTAATTATTTATTCAGCCAAGTCTAAATGCTTTATTTATGAACTTATACATTTTGCAAGAGTATGGTATGTATTTCAATTTTGTATATTTCGAGGATACTAATAGCAAATATAAATAAACTAGCGATCCGCCCCAGCTTCGCACGGGTTTGCTGATTTTATGGGCACGCCTCCTGCCCCGGCCGGCCGGGGCACATAAATGTTCATGCACACAAATGTTTGTACTGCCCGGGGATCGTACCCGGAACCCTTGGTGTTGCAGCCGACGTCTCAACCACTTCATCTTTACGTATCACTTTTGTCCAAATTAAAATTGTTAACAGCACATACAATTGTGAAATCACTTTTACATATAATAATTGTATATTTATTACGACGAGAAAATTAATATGAATATAGCAGTATCTGGTGAACTGTACTCAACTTATAAGTGCTTATTTAAATTAGCTCATAAGCTAATTTGTATCTTAATACAAAGTATGTCTAACAATACTATTTGCATAATTCTAGAGTTATTTCTAGATATGATCAATACTCCGACATTACACGGTACATCCATCAGAGTATATTTTGTAAATATATAATAATTACTTAATTAATGGCTCACGTGAACAAAATATTAAAGTAGGTAAGTAAGCATACTGTGTGTATACACGCGCACATATTTAACCAGAATATTCATTAAAAGTAATCAATCAATGCATCCTGTCGGTATTCACCTACTAATGTTATTTAAAACGATATGTCAATTCCTATAAGTATGATTTGCAAGTTATATTTTCTGCAACAATTTTATACAGCGAAGTCAGGTTATGTTTTCATAAGTGCTAATTGCTCAATTAAAATGCATGGGATTCACTGTCCACTCGTTTTGTTTTCGTAATAACATATTATGCTACGGAGTTTCTACTTTTCATTCGCATTGGTTGTCCATCGGATGGGTGGCCGAAAAATATTTTCTTCTTAATATTACCTAGTCCGTCCGTAATTAGAGAGCCACGTCAAGCCTTTATTTATTAATAAAAAGTATATAGACACCGCCCCACACCGCGCGCTGCGAACCCGCCTCACCCCATATTTCATAGAAAAACTATATTTTTAAAGTCAAATATAATTGATTCTTTATTGTAATATGTGTTATTAATAAATTGCAAAATATTTTACGTAATTATTAGGGCTTTAAAATATTTAATATTTTGTATTTGCGTTATATTCCTTATATTATTTTTAAATAAAACTAATGTTCATAATTTCATCCTGTTTATACATAACAAATAAGCAACAGCTAAATCGGTCCATACCTTTATAATATATGTATTTATATATAATTACAATTACTTTAGTTCCGACTTCTATCTATTAATTGTTCCTATATGATATATGAATACAGAACTCTATTAATAGCCAGTTTCCTTAATTACTTGGATACAATAAACTTTATTCATAAATCTGATCTTAGAGTTTCAAATATATCATACTCGTACTAATTGTAAAAGTAACTATTTTACCTTTTATTGGTAGGAAGACTCACTCAGGGGATTATCAGATTGTGGCGCATCATAGAGGCATTGAAATGCAGTGCAGTAAACGTATCTGCAATAATGCGGATGTTGCGTGCATCATTAATCACCGCACTGAATGATTTATTTCTATGTTATTTATATTCGTGATCAGTGATATAGCTAAAACAACGTTTTTTTTTTCACTTTAAATATAACGTTATTTTAATATAATCCATTATTGTATTGCCGTCGTAGTATAGTGATCCCACCATCGATCGGGGATTGAACATGGCATTTGTATAAGCCGTCGGTTCGAATCCGACGGCACATAGTAAAAGTCGAAAGTGATTTTTTTCTCTGTTTGGTAAGACATTGCACGTTTGTCGCGTTACGCCATTTTTTCCAGCTATCGATATGATGTTCGTTACATAATGTAAGCCACATCATCATCATCAGCTCATTAAACTTTCCCACTTGTTTAGGCCTTAGTCGTCCACGCGGGCTCTGTGCGGGTTGGACGACTTCACGCCCAATTTTTGAATCTCTTCACAGAAGTGCGCAGGTTTCCTCACGATGTTTTCCTTCACCGTAAGAGCGTCGGATAAAATACATATAATTTCGAAAATTCGAAAACACATTGGTACGTGGCGGGATTTGAAACTCAGAACTCCCGGTAGGAGGGCAACAGTCCACACCATTGAGCCACCGACGCTCTTTACATCAAGGGTGGGTTAAATGCGATTAAAAAAAATAAGGATTGGTCTGATTGTTTAGACATGGTACGGACTACTTATTCGATAGAATTTAGAACATTTATTATTTAACTGGTGTAACTTATGTCTTATATAATATATGTTTTATGTTGTGTTTCAGGTAGTAACAGATCTAGTTCAAGGCGAGTTTATGCAGTTGGGCAGTAAAGAGACTGAGAACGAACGGTTCGCTCACTACCTCACCAAGACGTACAGAAAGACCGCATCACTTATCGCTAACTCCGTCAAAGCGGTAAATATTATTTTATTTTGTTTATGACATAGACTGAGGTACAATTTAATATATAAATGAGTCTAAATGAGAGCTATTTGTATTGTCAAAGCTAAAAATTTTTTTTACAATATATGGTGTGCACACAGATTAATTAATTATAAATCTGTGGCTGCTACTAAAAACAATTTTAAAAGATTGTAAAATATATAAAACCCAAAGGAACAAATAAAATGCATTACTTTGTTTTTTAAAATCAAAGAAGCCTTGCAATTATAAGAAATTATAAACTTAGTTTGATGTAAAATTTTAGCTGTAATCTTGTTTTTTAGACACCACTGCTTTTCGGGTACATAATTCACCGCCTTAATTTTCCGTATAAATAAATATATGCTTATTAAAATTGTTATCAAGTTACGTTCCGAATAACACACAGTTAATCAAACTATGAATCCTCGTCATGACGGTGTTAAATGGACTGAGGCGATTTACAACGGTTTAATCGGATACTACATCTTAAACGTGGCCACGAAAAATAAAATGATCGAAGCATTTTGCAGTAGGATATTTAAACAGAAATAAAGGAATCCTGCGTGCTAGTTAGGTTCGGTTGGTTATCAAAATAATTATACGGCCAAATTGAAGAACTTCAGTTTTTGAAGTTGATTAAAAATTGAGGTTTAGGAACCCTATACATCTCGCAATAAAATACTTTAAAAATAACTTCTACATATTTAAGTTACCTAAAATTAAAAACATAGCAAAGGTTCTCAAACTTGAGTTTATGATGCGTTTGCTATCTCACAGAGTGAATCACGAACATGAACTTTTAGAATTGAAATAAACCTTACGGCTTTGTTTCCAATGATTAGTTGACTGGGTTTGCCCAAGATAACTACGTTGTACGTTGCTTTATAAATCACTTATTATTGTTTATAAACAGCATGACTGTAAAGAAACCAGTCCCTTTATGTGTGCCTATGTTGCTTTTAGTGTTTCCTAATAATTTTAAAATTCACAAATTTCAGTTATTTTTTTTGGTCGGAGACAGTTAAGAAGTGTTTACACCAGCATAATTTTAACTGTTCATTAATCTGAGTACCTATTGCATATATTTCATGGTTCATAGTTCGTAGAAGTCATATTCGTTTGTTTAGTCACATTCTAATTTATTATTTACATACATTCCACGGTTAATAATTCATAAAAGTCATTTTCGTTTCTGTAGTCATACTTTTATTTATTATTTGTTAACATTTTTTTATGTCATAAGTGAACGGGACGGATAGTCTTATTTTAATTAGGCTCTTGTACCTCGGTGGTAACGTAAATGAGCTGATGACGATGATAATGAAATAAATCGTTTATAAACATGCGCGTATTGTGACCGGTTTAGGTGGCTGTATTGAGCGGCGCGGACGAGAGCACGTGTGAGCTGGCGTTCCAGTACGGGCGCAACCTGGGGCTCGCTTTCCAACTGGTGGACGACCTGTTAGACTTCGTGTCGTCGGCACAGGCCATGGGGAAGCCCACCGCCACCGACCTCAAGCTCGGACTGGCCACTGCGCCGGTGCTCTTTGCATGCGAAAAGGTAACTATACAATTTATCAAGGTTCATTATCATTTCAGCCGTAGTAGATGCCGTATCCAAAATTGGAATGCATTTATTACGTTTGCTGAAAAGTGTTGTCATCATTTACTTTTTTTATTCATTAGTAGAGTAGTTTGGTTTATGAGAAGAATAATATTTAAAAATAGGTGTTATTTTAGTAATGGAGATATGAATATAATCAGGATAATATGTTCATTTGAATAAAAATAAAATAGAAATCTTAGAAACTTTAATATGTATTTTTAATTTTAATATGGCGTCATAGAGTCATATACATGAAGTAGTTTCAATTAACCATCAGAACGTTTGTTCATGTAACATTATTATTACAAGTTTTTTAAATTGGGGAACATTTTTCCACTAAAGCTTTTAAAGGCTGACCCTTAACTATGATATAAGTCTCTAAAATAGTTGTTTCTGTTTTAGTAATAAATCCACGTCCGCATCTTAGCGGGTGTTCCTTAAATTTAACAGTGCGAGGGCAACATTGTTATGTAATGCATTGTGTGCGCAGTACCCGGAGTTGAACCCGATGATAATGCGGCGTTTCCAAGAGGCGGGCGATGTGGAGAAGGCGTTCGAGTTGGTGCACAAGTCTCGCGGGCTCGAGCAGACGCGTTTCCTCGCGCGCAAGCATGGCGCGGAGGCGGCTCGTCTCGCCGGCGACCTCGCCGACTCCCCGTACCAGAAGGCGCTCGTCGTCTCCGCGGACTTCGTGCTCAACAGGATCAAGTAAGGCCCAAGTGAAGGCCCCTAAAGGTAATGCGAGCGAGCTCTACAGGATTCACACAGCGGCAACACAACACGCGAGCGGCGCTGCCAATACAACGACCGATTACCACGAACGGCCAGCGTACGTTGCGTACCCAGGGTCGCGCTGTGGCGCAAACTATCAAGGCGTCCTCGGAACTCGCTGTTATATACATAGTGTACAGGCCAGTGGTAATGACGTCATGATTCAACTCTCTCCACTGCAAGTAGCTTTTATATTTATTAGTGGTAATCAAATAAACGCTGTAAAATGGATTGTAAAAAAATACCATAAATTGGCTACCAGACAGTCGTAGCGTCAATTCAACTTGCACATCACTTTGAACTGGTGGAAAAAAAATTCGTTGTTTCTTATTGATTAGACATTTATTTATTCGGTTTCGAAATATTTAGTGTTAGTAGTTTTTTTATAATGATATCAGCAGTTACTTCTTAAAAAAAATTTCATAATCTGTATAACAATAAAGTAAATTGTTAAATGCCGTCATATTTTGACGTTATTGCCATTGGCCACTTACATGATGTGTATTTTGGAATGCAATTAATATCGCTTGAATGCCCAGCTTAACTCAGATGAATTTATATGTAGACCGTGAATTGTGACGTCACAAAGATACACACCAATGACTTTCTGCATCTAGCTGCTAATGATCATACGGATCATTTGTATGGAGCGCTATGAGTTTTATTTTTTGTATCTGTTTATGAGTTTGAGTTGGACTATGTTTACGTTTGATTTTTTGTGTTTGAAGTTTGGATGTGTTTGTGAAGCCACAAAACTGTGTTTGTCGGCCGTATATGGCAAGATGTAATCATAGATCATTTTTATACGACAAGTTAAAAACCATGTGCCTGATAATAGCATATTAAACGAATTATATTCATATAATAATTTTGTTACAATATAATCGATCAGTCTGACTGAGTTGTTGACATCGCTCCCGCGACGTATCAAATATTTATTTATATTATATACGTTCGTATAGCATTGTGTATAGTAATTTATATTGGATGTTTGTTCTATTTTATGTATCCCTCACTTGTGTGACCTGATTTATTTTAAGATAGTTTTCTACGAATGTATTGTACACCGTGAACTATCTGGTTGGGCGGGCGGTTGGTCCCAGTCGCCTCCGCTCGGCTTGTCCTAACTGTGAAGCTATCCTTTCCCTCCTTCGTTTGATTTCGAATTGTGCAATCTTATAGACATAGTGTTAGATGTACCTGTGTCACCGAAACGTTCATCACGAATTGTCGCAGAGTGTAGATCACTTACTTGTTATATTATACTGTGTACATACTGAGAGTCATTGGATAAGTTACCCGTGTT